>JAVJIF010016174.1:0-114951 GCA_038442645.1 Agave tequilana | reverse complement strand
TCTTATGCATTGCATAGTGTACGTTATGTGAATTAAGGCTTGTCATCCCTCCTTCATGTAATGTATCTATGTAGGAAGCTTCACATCTTCCTCTTCATGAATGTATTCGCATATACCATTTGTTGATTGATCTATGTTTACTTTCAATTGGTATCAAGATGCTACTTTGATATATTTTCAATTGATATCCTAATTGATTGTCACCCCTATTTGGTTTTTATTTTTGTTTTAGACAAAAAAGGGAGAACATTGTTTTTATTAACCCTTTTGTTGATTCATTGTTTCGAACAAAAAGGGAGAGAAAAATTTATTGATTTAGTTTTGCTTTTACCCCTTTATTGATGATTGTTTCTTTGTATTAAAAAGGGGAGAAAGATTTTGTTTTGTTTTGGTTTTTACCCCTTTGTTGATGATTGACAAAAAGGGGGAGAAAGATTTTGAGTTTATTTGAGAGTTTTATATATGCATATTTATGTTTTGCATATATTAAGTTTAATTTAGTTTAATTTTAATTGGTATCTAGAGCATGTTTTGTTTTTAAACATTTCATTGGTATCTAGAGCCTTTTTATTGTTTATGCATATCTATGCATTCATGTTTAAGAGCCTTCATTACATATTCATTATGTTTATTTGTTTATGCATGAGTTAAGGGGGAGCTTCTTTGAAGCTTAACTTTAATCCATGCATATATAACTCCATGAGTTTTGTCATCATCAAAAAGGGGGAGATTGTTGGCCCAGAGGCCTTCCTCTCTAGTTTTGATGATGATTAACTCATGTAGTTATGTTTACTAATAATCTTGTGATTTTAGTTTCAGATCCTGTAACAAGATATTAGTTGGTGATTGCTTCAAAAAGAGGAGTTTGGGAGCTTTCACAAGTGATTCCAGGTGCCGAACATCAAGATCGTACCTTTGCACTCAGAGGATCACGTGTGGGATCGAGTCGGCTTGAAGATTGAAGATCGTCAAGAAGACTTAGGTATCCTAGTTTTTGTTTTAGTGTGTTTAGATCCATTTGTAAAGCTTAGTATAGTTGATATGCTCAAGTGCTCAACACACGCAAGTTTTATGTTTTGAAAATTGTTTTCATGAATAGATTGATCAAAACAAGTTTAATTGGTTTATGTATAGTAGATGTATTCTTTCTATACATGCATGCTTAAACTTCTTAGACAAACTTATTTTGACTATCCTATTCATGTTTTGAAAAATCCAAGTTTGATAAAATACATGTTTTGGTTTTTAGTAAAAATGATAAAAACACAAAAATGGTTTCATATGCTTGATATTTGAGTTGAAATGTTTATCATAAGTTTATATATCAATGCAAAATGATAAAACTTATCACGCCCCGTAATCATAATACTCATATAAAGGGTACGTGACGAGAGCCGGCGACGTATTTTTAAAACAAATACGTTAAGCCTCAGTACATTGATTCAAAATAAAACAAGATTTATTTGTTATTCCAGCTAGAAGAAACCAAGTACATAATGTCACCAAATGTCTCACTTATTACAACATAACAAAATCATGGAAAATACGACAATAGAAGTCTCTCACATATGAAAAAAAGAAGGATCTGTCTACTGAAGATCAGCAAGGTGCTCGAAGTACTCCTGCTCCTGCAGAGTCTCTGGATCAGAACCTGAGTAAGCAACTCAGGGTCGTCAATAGCGACCTAAATAAATGATAAAAAGAGAGGAATATAAAAATAACATGCAAAATCTAACGACAACATGCATAGCTAACATAGTTTTCTTTCTAGTAATTAGCATATCAGAATTATGTTAAAGTACAGTAATATACACCACATAACCATTTGTTAACTATAATTTATCCAGATGAGGTAAAGTTGTTAATATGTCTGTGTATGTTTATTCTCAATGTCTTATTGTTTGAAATTGATAATTGGAGACGGAAATTTGTGTTTTAGGTGGGTTCCGTACATACCCGAAACTACGGCCCAATCACCTGGCGCTGAACCAGGTCCTACCGCTAGGTAGTCAATATCAATATCAATAACAATGTGTCAATAACGATAACAATGTGAACAATACGGGATGTCAGTCATCCCCCGGAACCCTGCAGTGGAACCGTATTTCGGCTGCGCAACCTATATCCTAAGTCCACCCAAAATACCAACACCGTCTCCTTTATCAATTTCCCATCCCCAGTTATAAGTTGTCAATGATTATGTCATCTAAGTTGCTGGGTATGACAATAACAATAACAATGACGTATGTGACAATATAACAATGTCTTACCCAGTGACAATAGTAACATGATTTCTTTTCTTTTTTTTTTCCTTCAATATTCTCATGATCCAATATCATATAATCACTCCTATGATGTAGTCAATATATAATAGAGAATTCAGTATCACATTCCTTTTCTGCAATTTCCAATAATTTCAATTACTTTTTTTTTTGAATAATGTTCAATAATTAACAATTTCACAATTATAAAAATTTCTACATCTATTTAGTATTCAATAAATTTCAATCAAAAGTAAATTAGAGATTTCAGAAAAACAAACATCTAATTATGCAACATTGATATTTGGGATCTTACATATTTCTGAGAAATTTCTAAGTTCTAGGATTTTGACAATAAGTTTAATAGGTCAACCATTCAATAATAGCAACAATAAATATCCTAAAATAAACAAGATGACATATGTACATAATATAGTGAGTGAAAGAACACTCACCTGGGCTACCACGCGTCCAAGCACCAATCGGAGAAATCTACATTAGTATATATTCGAATTAGAAATTATTGAACTTTCATATATCAACTTTTACATGAAATATTCTATTTATTTAGTACTTTAAATTAATTGTGAACAATCCGGATCTTTAAATAAGGTTTCATAATGAAGTATAAAGTTTATGTGATTTTCAGATTTTATTTACTGATTTTTATGTGATTTAAATGGTTTAAAACTTATAATTTTCTTAACGGGTCTAAAATTAAAATAGCGGGTTTCAATCTTTAAATGCAGTGGTTTAGCACCAAATGAGCTGCAATTTACTCCAAACTTTTTCTGTAGATGGTAGGAGTTATCTAGATATTTATCACTATTTTTATTTATTTTTTTCGAATTTTTTATCTAGCTAAAAAAATTGTTGTTCAAAACTTAACGGGTCTGATTTTGTAATTGGGTCGGATTAAAAGAATTGGGCTTTATGTAATTCTCTGTTTTTCTTCTTCTTTTTTTTTTTTTTTTGTGTTTTCTGGTTTCTGGCCTGGCCCATTGCCAGGCCCAGTTTTCCCCCTTTTTTTTGTTCTTTTGGGCTGGCCAGTGATGGCCCAGTTTCCCCTCTTTCTTTCTTTTTTTTTTTTATGAGACTGGGCCTGAGCCAGTGCGGCCCATCTCAGTTTCTTTCTTTTCCTTTTTTTTTTTGGACTGGGCCTGGGCTCTGCCAGGCCCAGCGCTCAAGGAAATTTTTTTTTTTTTTTTTTTAACAAAAACCCAACCCGGGCCTGCCAGGCCCCGGGCTAGGTGCTGTGCAGGGCCTGCGCCTGCTCTCGGCTTGGCCGAGAGCAGGTGCAGTAAAAATGATTTTTTTTCTTTTTTTTTTAATTCTAAATTCTAACTTGTAGAAACATAATGTGTAAAGATTTAGATATATATATTTTAATTAGATTTAGAATACATTTCCATTTATAGATAGGTTAACCCATGTGTCTAATTTTAGATCCTTGAAATTTTGTTCTAAATATTTTCTTTTTGTTTTTCTAAAATATTTCTATTAGAGAATCGTATATTATTTTTACATGAGTTTTATTTAGATCAAGGTAAAATTTTGATGATTAAGAAATTCTTAAAAAAGTAGATCTATGCATGGTACTCCGATTAAATTATAATTTTTAATTCATGTCAATTTAAATTATGGTATATTATCAAAATTTATATTCATATAAATTAATTTAAATTTAGGGGAGATCTAAGTTTTCGTAACAAAAGAGAATCTTAAACATGCTTGCTAATAAGTATAGAAAATCAAATTTTTATATACTTACTTGTTTCCTTGCTTTCTCCTTAACCTTGAATTCTGAATCCTTCTTCGTTCACAATCAATTTGAGGAAAAATATGAAGATAAGGAAAGTTATACTAGAGTTTCTCTTGATCTAGGAGAGAAAGGAAATGTTTAGGTTTTATAAGACTATAAGAGATTTTTTTTTTTTTTTTTTTTTTTTAACCTGGACTCTAATTAGGCTAGATTAGCAATTAAATAAGAATGGAAAGTGGTAGGAAAAATCTCAAAGAGATTTTTCTTGAACCTGGACTCTAATTAGACTAGATTAGCAATTTAGATCAGAATGGAAAGTTGTAGAAAAATCTCAAAGAGATTTGATTTAGATTTGAATTATAGATTGTCTAGCTTATTCAAATTTAATTTCGAGTGCTCTTAGATTACACGCCAATGTGGCACAATGGTTAACTCTCTTCTCTCCCTGTTGGGGACCTAAGTTCAATCCCCAGTGCTAGCATATATATATTATTATTATTATTTTTTTCATTTTATTTATTTATTTATTATTATTATTATTATTTTTTGTATATATAAAAAAACAAGAGTATTACATTCTACCCACCTAATAAGAAAATTTCGTCCTCAAAATTTAAATTCAGGCGGGGAAAGAAAAATACCTAATTATCACGAAAAAGGTGGGGATAGCTATCGCGGATGACATCTTCCCGCTCCCATGTTGCTTCTCCTGGAGGTCGATTGCCCCAAGATACTAGAACAAGTGGAATAGTCTGCTTCTTCAATTCCTTGGTAGTCCGATCTAGGATAACCGTAGGCCTCTCAGTGTAGGATAGGTCCGGCCTAAGTTCCAACTCAGAATGATCCACCACATGACTGTCATCTCGGATATACCTCCTTAGCTGAGAAACATGGAAGACATCATGCACGCCATCCAAAGATGGTGGTAAAGCCAGTCTATAAGCCACTTCTCCCACTCGCTCCAAAATCTCAAAAGGTCCTATAAACCTGGGACTCAGCTTCCCTCTGCTGCCGAACCTGATTACTCCCCTCGTTGGTGATATCTTTAGGAATACTTTATCTCCAATCTCAAACTCCAGTGGCCTTCTGTTCAAATCTGCCCATTTCTTCTGTCTGTCCTGAGCTGTCTTGAGGCGTTCTCGGATAATCTTAACTTTCTCCACCGTCTGAACTATAATTTCGGGCCCCAACAGTCGCCTATCACCAATGTCGTCCCAATATAAAGGAGACCTACACTTCCTCCCATACAAGGCTTCAAACGGCGCCATCTTAATACTAGCCTGATAGCTGTTATTATAAGCAAACTCCGCCAAGTGCAAATGATCTTCCCACGATCCTTTGAAATCTAGCATGCATGCCCTCAACATGTCTTCGAGAATCTGAATCGTCCGCTCTGATTGTCCATCAGTCTGCGGATGATATGCAGTGCTAAACTTCAAGCGGGTTCCCAAACTTTCCTGAAGACTTCTCCAAAAGTGGGATAGAAATCTAGTGTCTCTGTCAGACACAATGCTGACTGGCACACCATGAAGCCTCACCACCTCCTGCATATACTTCTCTGCTAACAATTCCGTAGACTGCCCTAGTCTGAAAGGAATGAAATGTGCTGACTTCGTGAGGCGATCCACTATAACCCATACTGCATTATTCCCCTTCTGGCTGCGAGGTAAAGCTGTGACGAAATCCATAGTGATATGCTCCCACTTTCATTCTGGAATTGGCAGAGGTTGAAGAAGTCCCGCTGTCCTCTGATGTTCTGCCTTCACCTGCTGGCATACTAGGCACTTTGCCACATACCGAGCAATCTCCCTCTTCATCCCATGCCACCAGAACCGTTGCTTCAAGTCTTGGTACATCTTTGTTCCCCCTGGATGTATAGAATAAGCCGAGCTATGGGCTTCAGCCAACACTTCTTGCCTAACCTCTCCCCTTGGGACACAAATTCTGTTACCAAAACGGAGCGTCCCATCTGCATGAATCTGCATATCTGACCTCGACCCGGCTTCCACTTGTTCCCTGAATTTTTGCAATTTAAGATCTCCACCTTGAGCTTCCCTGATCTTCTCTAATAAGTTTGGTTGAATCTGCATGACCATCAATTGGCCAGGAGATATTGCCCTTCGAATTACCATCAGGTCCATTCGCCTCATCTCTTCGAATAATTCCTTCTGTTGAGTGATCTGCATTGCCATAGACACTTCCGGTTTCCTGCTCAAGGCGTCTGGTACTACATTGATCTTTCCAGGGTGATATTGTAGATCAATATCATAATCAGCCATCAGCTCCAACCACCTCCTCTGCCTCATGTTTAACTCCTTCTGAGTGAAGATGTACTTCAAGCTCTTGTGATCGGTGTAGATTAGCACCTGATCACCCAACAAATAGTGCCTCCAAATTTTCAAGGCGAAAATCACTGCTGCTAACTCCAGATCATGCGTAGGGTAGTTCTTCTCGTGGGGCCTGAGTTGCCTGGACGCATATGCTATCACATGCCCATGCTGCATTAGCACACATCCCAATCCTTTCCCTGACGCATCGCTGTAAATGACCATACCACCAGTTCCATCAGGCATCTTCAAAATTGGAGCCGTCATCAACCTCTTCTTCAGTTCTTCAAAAGCACTGGTACACTCCGCTGTCCATACATACTTCTCCCCCTTCTGGGTAAGCTTGGTCAAAGGTCCTGCAATTCTTGAGAAGTCTTGCACGAATCTCCGATAGTATCCAGCTAACCCCAGAAAGCTCCTAATTTCGGTTACTGATTTCGGGATAGGCCACTCTCTCACTGCCTGAACCTTGCTGGGATCCACTGAGATGCCTTCTCCCGAAACAATATGCCCCAAAAATGCCACACTCTTAAGCCAGAACTCACACTTGCTTAGTTTGGCATAGAGCTTCTCCTGCCGAAGGGTCTGCAACACGATTCTCAAGTGCTCAGCATGTTCTTCCTCGTTCTTAGAATATATCAGAATATCATCAATGAATATCACTACAAACTTATCTAAGAATGGAGAGAACACTCGATTCATCAAATCCATAAAGATTGCCGGAGCATTGGTCACTCCAAATGGCATGACCAAGAACTCGTAATGACCATAACGAGTCCTAAAAGCCGTCTTCGGAATGTCTACCTCCTTCACCTTCAATTGATGATATCCAGACCGAAGATCTAACTTTGAGAATATCTTAGCTCCAGCTAGCTGATCAAACAAGTCATCTATCCTAGGCAAGGGATACCTATTCTTGATAGTGACCTTGTTCAACTCCCGATAATCAATGCACATCCTTCTGCTACCATCCTTCTTCTTTACCAACAACACCGGAGCTCCCCAAGGTGAAACACTAGCCTGATGAAGCCTTTATCCAAATATTCCTGCAGTTGCTTCTTCAATTCGGCTAGCTCTATAGGTGCCATTCGATATGGTGCTTTAGATATAGGGGCAGTACCTGGGATGACTTCGATAGCGAACTCCAAGTTTCGATCTGGCGGAAGTCCCGGCAGATCCTCTGGAAACACATCTAAAAATTCATCCACAACCGGTATCGGCTTCTCTTGAGTTTCTGCGGTGGCGTAGTCCCCTTGCAGCTGCTGTCTGGATACCTTCGACTCCCCGATGAACTTGAACTCGGATTGATCTGGAATCCTGAAGATCACGCTCTTATTCCGGCAATCAATCACCGCATGATACTTACTAAGCCAAGTCATGCCTAAGATCACATCATATCCGCTGGTGTCTATTATAAACAGATCAGCCCTTAACTGTCTTCCGCAAATCTCCACAGAACAAGACTTACATACCCTACTAGTGGTTATAACCCCGTTCCCGGTACTAATTTCCCACTGGTTATCCATATTATTACAGGGTATAGCATGCATCATAACGAATCTAGTAGATATGTAGCAATGGGAGGCACCAGAGTCAAATAACGATACAACTGGAATGGAATGAACCAGAATGGTACCTGCTACAACTTCTTCTGATGCCTCAGCTTGCTCTGCGGTCAGGTTAAAAGCCTGGCCTCTTCCACGTCCGATTCCTGGCTTCCGCTGAGCCTGTTCGAACACCTGGCGCTATGAAGGAAGCAGAGCTCCTCTACCTGCGGGAACCGGGTTCCTTCTAACCGCTTCTGATGTTGGAGGGGCCGGTATGATACTTCTCTGCTTATTGACTGGACAGGCTGCCACCAGATGATCTCTAGATCCACAATTCAAGCATTGTCGGTTTGCCCATCTACATTCCTTCCGTCCATGCCCTGGTTTCTGATAGAATCCACAAATCATCATCGGTGGGGAAGGAATGAATGGACGCTTGCTCTGTAAGACATTACTAGGTCTGGTTGTGGGTGCCCTGGAACTCTGGTCGAAAGGACGCTTGAATGGCCTCGTCTGCAATCTGCTCCTGCTCTCCTTTTCCATCACTTGTTCCAGACCACGAGCAGCACCAAGGACTTGAGAGTAAGTCTTCAATTGCTGTGTGACCAGGAACTTCTGAATATCCAGCCTCAGCCCTTGTTGGAATCGGTTCGCCCGGTCTTCTTCCTCAGCTACCATATAGGGAGCGAACCGGCTTAGCCTCAGGAACTCTGCTGCATACTCTTCCACCGTCCGACTCCCTTGTCGTAAGTTGATAAATTGTTGCTCCATCTCCCTTCTAGCAGTCTTGGGAAAGAACCGCTCATAGAAGCTCTCTGAGAACCTCTCCCATGTGACCGGCTTCTCCAATCGTTCCTCCTCAGCGAGCCACCATGTTCGAGCCACATCAGTCATTTGGACCTTGACTACCTCCACCTGATCCTCCGCCGGAACACGAGCTGCATTCAAGAGATTGGTCATATCAACCAGCCATTGCTCTGCTTCCAAAGGCTTTTCTGTCCGGTAAAAGTGGCTGGCTGCAACCTCCTGAAGTCTGAAATGTTCCCGGGTTTTGGTCCCCGAGGAGTCGCAGACCTCTCTATGGCCTCCGTGGCTGTCTGTTGTGCTGCCACTAATCCATCTCGAAGAAGTGCTGTCTGCTGCTGCTGTGATTCTACCAGGCCCCGGAGTACCCCCATCAAATCAGTGCATCTTCGCGAGCAGCGATGCGGGCAGAGGGAAGTCGTTGTGCCATTACTCTGAGAAAAAAATAACAATATTAATTAAAAATATGGTAGACATTGTACTTGTAGCTGGATTACTAAACATTGTACTGTTGGTAAGAGCCTGACTATTTACACAACTATACACTTGAGTAACCTGGCTCTGATACCAAGAAAAACCCTGTCACGCTCCGTAATCATAATACTCATATAAAGGGTACGTGACGAGAGCCGACGACGTATTTTTAAAACAAATACGTTAAGCCTCAGTACATTGATTCAAAATAAAACAAGATTTATTTGTTATTCCAGCTAGAAGAAACCAAGTACATAATGTCACCAAATGTCTCACTTATTACAACATAACAAAATCATGGAAAATACGACAATAGAAGTCTCTCACATATGAAAAAAAGAAGGATCTGTCTACTGAAGATCAGCAAGGTGCTCGAAGTACTCCTACTCCTGCAGAGTCTCTGGATCAGAACCTGAGTAAGCAACTCAGGGTCGTCAATAGCGACCTAAATAAATGATAAAAAGAGAGGAATATAAAAATAACATGCAAAATCTAACGACAACATGCATAGCTAACATAGTTTTCTTTCTAGTAATTAGCATATCAGAATTATGTTAAAGTACAGTAATATACACCACATAACCATTTGTAAACTATATTTATCCAGATGAGGTAAAGTTGTTAATATGTCTGTGTATGTTTATTCTCAATGTCTTATTGTTTGAAATTGATAATTGGAGACGGAAATTTGTGTTTTAGGTGGGTTCCGTTCATACCCGAAACTACGGCCCAATCACCTGGCGCTGAACCAGGTCCAACCGCTAGGTAGTCAATATCAATATCAATAACAATGTGTCAATAACGATAACAATGTGAACAATACGGGATGTCAGTCATCCCCCGGAACCCTGCAGTGGAACCGTATTTCGGCTGCGCAACCTATATCCTAAGTCCACCCAAAATACCAACACCGTCTCCTTTATCAATTTCCCCATCCCCAGTTATAAGTTGTCAATGATTATGTCATCTAAGTTGCTGGGTATGACAATAACAATAACAATGACGTATGTGACAATATAACAATGTCTTACCCAGTGACAATAGTAACATGATTTCTTTTCTTTTTTTTTTTTTCCTTCAATATTCTCATGATCCAATATCATATAATCACTCCTATGATGTAGTCAATATATAATAGAGAATTCAGTATCACATTCCTTTTCTGCAATTTCCAATAATTTCAATTACTTTTTTTTTTGAATAATGTTCAATAATTAACAATTTCACAATTATAAAATTTCTACATCTATTTAGTATTCAATAAATTTCAATCAAAAGTAAATTAGAGATTTCAGAAAAAACAAACATCTAATTATGCAACATTGATATTTGGGATCTTACATATTTCTGAGAAATTTCTAAGTTCTAGGATTTTGACAATAAGTTTAATAGGTCAACCATTCAATAATAGCAACAATAAATATCCTAAAATAAACAAGATGACATATGTACATAATATAGTGAGTGAAAGAACACTCACCTGGGCTACCACGCGTCCAAGCACCAATCGGAGAAATCTACATTAGTATATATTCGAATTAGAAATTATTGAACTTTCATATATCAACTTTTACATGAAATATTCTATTTATTTAGTACTTTAAATTAAATGTGAACAATCCGGATCTTTAAATAAGGTTTCATAATGAAGTATAAAGTTTATGTGATTTTCAGATTTTATTTACTGATTTTTATGTGATTTAAATGGTTTAAAACTTATAATTTTCTTAACGGGTCTAAAATTAAAATAGCGGGTTTCAATCTTTAAATGCAGTGGTTTAGCACCAAATGAGCTGCAATTTACTCCAAACTTTTTCTGTAGATGGTAGGAGTTATCTAGATATTTATCACTATTTTTATTTATTTTTTTCGAATTTTTTATCTAGCTAAAAAAATTGTTGTTCAAAACTTAACGGGTCTGATTTTGTAATTGGGTCGGATTAAAAGAATTGGGCTTTATTTAATTCTCTGTTTTTCTTTTTTTTTTTTTTTTTTTTTTTTTGTGTGTTTTCTGGTTTCTGGCCTGGCCCATTGCCAGGCCCAGTTTTCCCCCCGTTTTTTTTTTGTTCTTTTGGGCTGGGCCAGTGATGGCCCAGTTTCCCCTCTTTCTTTCTTTTTTTTTTTATGAGACTGGGCCTGAGCCAGTGCGGCCCATCTCAGTTTCTTTCTTTTCTTTTTTTTTTTTGGACTGGGCCTGGGCTCTGCCAGGCCCAGCGCTCAAGGAATTTTTTTTTTTTTTTTTTTAACAAAAACCCAACCCGGGCCTGCCAGGCCCGGGCTAGGTGCTGTGCAGGGCCTGCGCCTGCTCTCGGCTTGGCCGAGAGCAGGTGCAGTAAAAATGATTTTTTTTTTCTTTTTTTTTTTTAATTCTAAATTCTAACTTGTAGAAACATAATGTGTAAAGATTTAGATATATATATATTTTAATTGGATTTAGAATACATTTCTATTTATAGATAGGTTAACCCATGTGTCTAATTTTAGATCCTTGAAATTTTGTTCTAAATATTTTCTTTTTGTTTTTCTAAAATATTTCTATTAGAGAATCGTATATTATTTTTACATGAGTTTTATTTAGATCAAGTTTTGATGATTAAGAAATTCTTAAAAAAGTAGATCTATGCATGGTACTCCGATTAAATTATAATTTTTAATTCATGTCAATTTTAAATTATGGTATATTATCAAAATTTATATTCATATAAATTAATTTAAATTTAGGGGAGATCTAAGTTTTCGTAACAAAAGAGAATCTTAAACATGCTTGCTAATTAAATATAGAAAATCAAAATTTTATATACTTACTTGTTTCCTTGCTTTCTCCTTAACCTTGAATTCTGAATCCTTCTTCGTTCACAATCAATTTGAGGAAAAATATGAAGATAAGAAAAGTTATACTAGAGTTTCTCTTGATCTAGGAGAGAAAGGAAATGTTTAGGTTTTATAAGACTATAAAAGATTCTTTTTTTTTTTTTTTTGAACCTGGACTCTAATTAGGCTAGATTAGCAATTAAATAAGAATGGAAAGTGGTAGGAAAAATCTCAAAGAGATTTTTCTTGAACCTGGACTCTAATTAGACTAGATTAGTAATTTAGATCAGAATGAAAAGTTGTAGAAAAATCTCAAAGAGATTTGATTTAGATTTGAATTATAGATTGTCTAGCTTATTCAAATTTAATTTCGAGTGCTCTTAGATTACACGCCAATGTGGCACAATGGTTAACTCTCTTCTCTCCCTTGTTGGGGACCTAAGTTCAATCCCTAGTGCTAGCATATATATATATATATATATATATATTATTATTTTTTTTCATTTTATTTATTTCTTTATTTATTATTATTATTATTTTTTGTATATATAAAAAAAAAACAAGAGTATTACAAAACTATTTTTGGAGATTTTTACAAGACTTAAAAGAATTTTAGAAATATGTTTAACTGTTTTTCAGACCCAGAACTGTGCTGACAGGCCTTGCCGGTCGACCGGGGCGGTCGACCGACGTGCACAGACCTGTGCATAAGGGTGCCACCGGATACGGATTATCCGCGGATATCCGCATCCGAATCCGCCTCCAATCCGGATACGGATATCATTTTTTCACATCCGTCAATATTCGTATCCGTATCCGTATCCGAAAGGTAGGTGCGGATACGGATATGGTAAAAGTAATATATTATTCGTATCCGATCCGATATCCGAATGTTGCGTGCTTCATAATATCGGTATGGAGAAGACTATTCTTCAATGGAATAAGGTATTAAATTTTGATATTTTGAGTTGGTGAAAAAGTAATAGTGAAAAGTATTCGATTCTTGCAAGAGCACCACATGATATTTTGAGTATTTCGACATCAACCATGTCATCCGAATCGGCATTTAGCACCGGAGGATGTGTAATCTATTGTTATAGAAGTCAAATGACAATGAATATGATGAATGTATTGATATGTACACAATAATATCATAGTATGTATCACATTTAATATTGTAGTAGATGAGATAAAAAGTAATATAAGTATTTTTGTTTAATTTATCTTTAACCATATCCATTTTTAACATATCCGATTAGTATCCGCATCCGATCCGCTAATATCCGGTTTATATCTGATATCCGATTTTGGTGGATACGGATATCATTTTTTCACATCCGCCAATATCCGTATCCGTATCCAAAAGTTGGGTGCGGATATGGATATGGTAGAGGTAATATCCGATCCGTATCCGATCCGATGGCACCCCTAGCCGGTCGGCCGGTCGGCCGACCGGATCAGAGAGCCTTGCTCTCTGTATCTGGGCGGTCGACCGAGCGGTCGACCGGAGCAGAGAAGTCTGCTCTCTGTATCTGGGCGGTCGGCCGTGCGGTCGACCGGGATTGCCCAACGGTCATATTTCTGACCGTTGGTGGTCGGCCGGGCGGTCGACCGCAAGCCTGTCAGGCTGCCAGATCAGCCTAACGGCTAGTTTTCTGTTTGGCCTATATAAACCCCAATTCTTTGAGATTTTGGCTAAGGTTTTTAGAAGAGAAAATTCCTGTTTCCCTAGTGTTAAAAACAAGTTTTCAAAAGTGTTTTTGGGCTTTAAACTTCCAATCTTATTTGTTTTAGGTTTTTAGAAAAATCAAAGAAAATAGTATTTTGGGAGATTTGTGTTTGTTTTTCATTTCCATTATCTTCAAGAGTTTTTCCAAGATTATTTCTTTGAGTCTTTGTTTTCCAAACACCTAGTTTTTCCATACTTGAGCTATCACCTATCCTATTCTATTAGGATCATTTGTTTGTGGGAAAAAGGAAAGAGGTTTGTGGTTGAGACACACCACTTGTTGTAAACCCTTGATTTCTTGTATTGCTCCCTCTTTGGTAGAGGTTGAGGTTGTTGTATTAGGTGGTGTTTGCTCGGTGGGAGATAGTGGATTGGAAATTCTTCACGGTGGTGAAGGCGGGGATATAGAGCTAGGGGCTCGAACCTCGAAACATATCATTGTGTTTGCGTTTGATCCAATTTCTCTTAACTCTCTCTCTTTATTATTGTGTTGTGCATTATTCATATTGCCATATCATTCATAATTGCTTGCATTTGTGCCTTGCATATATTCATATTGCCTATTCATCTTATATGCTTGGTTGTTTGTGTGTGCTTCACTTATACTTAACCACAAGAGCTTCATATAGCACCTCAACTCATATTTAGGGGAATCAAGAGGAGTTAGTCCAGAGCCCTTCACGGGGAATTCGGCTACACTTGTTGGTTGTATTAAGTGTGATTGCAAAATTTGTTTAAGCTTCCGCATTTAGCGCATTTAGTTTCTAGATTAGCATTAAACCTATTCACCCCCCCTCTAGGTGTTTTCAGGTCTCTTGCTCCTTCTAATTTCAATAGGTTTCTCACCATCTTTAGGAAGACTTTGCTCCATAGATGGTCTAGATTCAGGTGTTCAAGGGAGTCTTTTCTTCATAGGAAAAACATCCTCAAAAAATGTTGCATTCCTAGACTCAATGATGGTGTTAGCGTCAATCCCATTCATTTCTGATTTAATGCATCTGTAGACTCAATGATTTTGTTAGCGTTAATCTTATTTAATTCAGATTTAATAACAAGAAACATGTAGAGTACATTGTATTGTGCATTGCCAATGAATGCACAATCAATGATTTTTGACCTTCACTTTCTCTTTTTAGTTGGAGGTACTGCTACTTTAGTAAGACACACTCATACTTTAAAGTATCTAAGGATTGATCTCCTATATTTTCATAACTCATGAGGGGTTTTCTCACAGTTCTTATAAGGCACCTATTTAAGATGTGACATGAGAAGAGTAAATTTCCCCTCACAAGTTCTTAGGTAAACGAGAACTACATAGCATTGAATTGATCATGTCCACAACAGTCCTATTTTTTTCTTTCTTCTACCCAATTTTGTTGAGGAGCATAAGGGACATTACTTCATAAATAATACCATTTTTCACAAAAATAGGAAAATTCATTTGAGGTGTATTCATTACCTTGATCGGATCTTAGAATTTTGATTTTCAGATCGAGTTTATTTTCAATTTCATTTTGAAAGCAACAAATCTCTGAAAATCTTCATCTTTAGATCTAATCAAATATACATGATAATATTTAGAGAAGTCATCAACAAATGTTATGAAATATATCTTTTCATAATGAGTCATGATACCATTTAATTTGGAGATATCACTGCGGATTTGGTCGAGTAGTTTGGTACTCCTCTCAACCGATTTGAGCGATTTCCTACATTGCTTAGCTTAGATACAAATCTCATATTTATTTTTGTGCGAAATATTAAGTTTAAAAGAAAATCTAAATATATCATTCTTTTGAGAGTGTTCAAATTAACATGTCCTAAGTATCACATGAGACAAAAGTGGAATGAAATGCAAAAATAGATGAAGAACTTATATTATTCAACTTACTGCTTGGTTTAGCTACACATAATCTGAATAACCCCCATAAGCATAACCTTTTCTAATAAAGTTTTCATTCAAAGAAATAACTACTCTATCAAACTCAAATATAAGTTTATAGCCATATTTATTTAACAAAAAGTCAAAGTTAGATTTGCATTGACATCTGATACGTGCTGCACATTGTGTAGTGGAAGAATCTTTCCAGAAGAGAGCTTCAGGTTGACTCCTCTCTTTTCAAGCACCTTAGCAACACTGAAGTTCCCCTTCATCATAGATTCATCTTTTCCTGCACATTGATAGGAGGAAAAAGATTCTTTACTAGGGCACACGTGTATATTTGCATCGGTGTCAACCCACCAATCGTTAGATTGGTAAATTATGTTAAAATATGTGCACTTAGAGGTTAATGACCTTGGATCATCAGTTCTGCCAGATGCAGTCCCAACTATCATCACATGAGCCTGATGATGAGCATTCATAGCCCTAGGTGGAGGAGCACGTCCAGGGTTTTGGTTTTGTTTCCAAGACCCTTGCGGTGGTGGTGGCATTGTCTAGCGAAGTGACTTGTTTACTGCAGTCAAAGCATTCCGCCTTGGATTTATCCTTCCCAATGTTGGGGTTGACTTCAGATAATTTTGGATCTTCTTGTTCCCATTAACGTTTGGCCTGTGGTTCAGCTTGAGGTTTCTCTATGACTTAGACTTTTGATCAGTTATATTCAGTTTAGTCTCAAATTCCACAAAGGAAGGTTCTCTGTCTCTGTTTCTACTTTCTTCCTCATTACGAAGAGGCAAAAGAAGGTTATTTAATGAAATGCTCTCTCTTGTGGTTGAGGGATAAACCAAATTCTTTTCAAGAAGGAGAGAGTTTATTTATGAAGACAGCTACTTGGATCTTCTATACAAAAGGTATGGACTTTTGGGACATTTCATGAACAATGGCTTGGAGTTCAATGGTTTGGTGTAGGACTAGTTTTTCATCTACCATTTTGAACTCTAAGAACATATCTACAATATAGGTTTCAGAATCCGCCCCTTCGGAAGAATTTTTTTTCTTGAGAGCTTCCCAAAGCTAAGAAAACATCATATAATTTATTTGATAAAAAACTGAGGATCTTACTATGGCAGATAAATTCTTTTCTTTATGAATTGCAATATTATAAGACGTAGCAGGTTCATGTTTTTATAAAGATGGAGGGGGTTCAGTCAAAATGAAATAAAGCATTTCTTAAAATTAGTTCTCTCAGGTTTATACACTCAGCGACCAGGGCGTGCTTACTCGAGTGACAAAACCAAGGCCAATGCGAGGCTCCGAATTCAGATTTGCACCCCCTGCACACACACCTGATTAAAAGGTTTCCAGCTCGAGCTCGGGTTCCCTGGGGGTGAGTTGCATTGTGTACGTATACAATCACACAGTAGGTCTTAAGTAGAGGGATGCACATGTTCCATTATAAACTCAAAGAGGTTCGATATTCTATCCGATGTGCGATTAAATAACATAGCTATAGCTTTCAAGTGCTCACTTTACTATTCAAAATAAAAATTTAGATTCAAAAATGCAACATTGGTGTCAAGAATGGGATCATAAACTTTGCAGAGATCTGTGTTTAAAGAAACTTTGCCGAGACTTGTGTTTAAGAAATCTTCTATTAGAGAAGAAGGGCTGAAAATGAAGAGATGCAGGGTTCATATATGAAAGGAGGCATATAAAAAGCAAAAAAATATATACCAACGTCTCCTCAGTGACAATCTTGTTGTCGACATGACACCCAGTAGGAATATCAAGCAAGAAATTTTTTCTTTCTTTTCCTTTTTTTTCTCCCCTTTTTCCTTTTGTTCACAGTTATAATCAAATGGATTCAAGGAGCGTGAGTGTAATGCTAGAGATCCGTCAACAATAGTATTTGAGTTATCTTTCAGCAAAATTTGATCCGAAGATTTTAGTGAACTAAGGGGCTTGAACTAAGGAGGGTGGGTCAAGGTGCGCTGTACAAGTCGTGGTCTCTTCCTCGCAGCTCGGGATCCGATCTGCATAACACATGCAACAGAGACTGGAGGGATCAGCTCTGTGCTACTGATGCGGGAAGCGGGGAAGACGAACGACGCCGGCTAGATCTCGTTCTAGTGCTCATGAACCCTGAAGACTTTCAGGTAAAAGTTGTGCTCAAATCTATGAACACGGCACTCGAAACCACGAGCGATTTCTCAAATCCACGAGGAAAGAGATAATAACTCGAATCCATGAACAATTTAGAAGAAATCTTAATTCTATTAATCAATATTCAATAAAAAATGATTACAAAATAAGAATACAAGAGTCTATTTATTAGCTTACAAAAGAGTACTACTCCTATTTGAAAACTATAACCTATTTTTAAAAGAAATTAAAAAGAACTAAAAGAGTCCTAATCTATCTAGGAAATATAAGTTTACAGTTTAAAATAAAGAAAGAGAATCCAATCAAAATCTATTTGGACCCAAAACAAATTCTAAATAAAACTGAAACCCTGTCACGCAGCAGGCTTATCGACAACTGAATAGACATGTCGACAGGACTATAGTGGCTCTACTTCCGGGAAATCCCTGTCGAACACTGTCTGTCAACAGCAAACTTGGGCCGTCGACAGCTGAGGCTCAAAATTGACTTGCTGCTTTGATTCTCTTCCTACATCAGTCTCTCCCTTTTAAAAGAACTCGTCCTCGAGTTCTAATCTGAATTTATTTACTTGGTAGAGACTCTTTTAGGTGGGTTCTTTCTATTCTTGAATATGCTATCTTCATATCTTCTTCCTCAAAGAATTCCTTTCGTCTATTTTAGTCAGCTATTGCCTTGTATTTCTTATTAAATTTCTCCACAAAATTTATTTTCTTTAGCGGACGAGAAAATTTTTTTGAACTGTGAGCCATGCTGTTGTATGCAAACTTTGTTTGGGGAGAAAGTGTGATCTCAAAATCTTAATTTGCTTCGACGATCTTCATTAAACTCCATGCAATGTTGTGTCATCGAATCTTTAATGAATCATCATCACGGATCGATTGATAATCAATGCCAATTGGTTGGTGCTCCTCTATCATCCAACTATACACATACATCATACTCTCATAATTCATTGGTTCGCTTTCATGAAGAAGATATTTCAAAGTAAGACTGGAGATGAAATTTGGCATACCTTGAAGAACACTTTGCATCCACATGCTGATAGTAGGTGATATTAACTCGAAAAATTAAAAACTTTCATCTTGAGCATTCTCTTCCTGCAGAAAAAGATCTTCGAAATCATGACAAATAGATATACCATGATGCTGAATGTCTCTCATGGGTGATAATCCTTTCGTTAGCGCTTCGTGAACAACTTGTTTGAACTCCATCAATGATGGTTCAATCTTTCGGAAATTTCAGCAGTTGGAGAAATTCCTTCTAAAGTAATGCCTTATTTTATTTTCTTGGGCCCTACGATCCAAGGTAGATTTGATGGTGTTGTCCCTCCTTTCAGCAGTGCTCATCCTCGTAAAAAGGCCTTGCAATCCATCATTGTTTTCTGCCATCGTCAAAAAGTTATTGAAGCTCTGATACTACTTGATGCGGGAAGCAGGAAAGACGAATGACATCGGCTAGATCTTATTCTAGCGCGCACAAACTCTGAAGACTTTCAGGTAGAAATTGTGTTCGAATCCACGAACATGACACCCGAATCCAAGAGCGCTTTACTCGAATCCACGAGATATTTGGGGAGAAATCACAATTTTATTAATCAATATTCGATAAAAGATGATTATAAAATAAGAATACAAGAGACTATTTATAGGCTTACAAAAGAGCACTACGCCTACTCAGAAATTATAACTTATTTCTAAAAGAAAATAAAAATAATTAAAAGAGTCCTAATCTATTTAAGAAATCTAGCCTATAATTTAAAATAAGGAAAGAAAAATTCAATCAGAATTTGTTTGGACCCAAAACAGAATCCTAAACAAAGTCTGAAATCCTGATACGCAGTAGGCCTGTCGACAGTCAAATAAGCCTGTCGATAGGACTGTAGTGGTTCCACTCGAAAAATTCCTATCGAAGAATGTCTGTCGGCAGTTGAATGTTGGCTATCGACCGCTGATGTTGGCTGTCGACAACTGAGACTCAAACTTGACCCGCTGCCTTAATTCTCTTCCTACATCAGCAACGCTCTCAGACCTTCCGACATTCAAGTTAGCGAAAAGTGAAGTGGGTTGCACCCATAAGAAAATAGACTGCAATTAGTTCTGCAACAAGTTGGGACATATATACTTTCCAAATGAGGCACTATTGACCCATTTATATATATTAGGGATCAATCAGCATAGACGTTCACTTACAAAATGTGGAAGAAGATAAAAAACAGAAGAGAAGAGATTTGAAGAAAATCAATTTCAATTAACTTAGAAACATACTCATCCTCTCTTCCCCCAACTATACAATCATAGTCAAGCTGTAATACCCCGTTTCCAGAATACGTACTTAGTTGCGTATTCAGCTTTTCGATCGTATTTTTCGATTTACTTCCTGTATTTGACCGATTTCACTTTCAAATATCATTTTCCAATATATTAGATTTTCTATGATTTTCTGGATTTTTCCTGAATTAAAATAAATTTCTTCAAAACCGGTGTCGACCAGTGTCGCTGATCGATTCCTAGAATTTTAATTCTCAAACAGTTAGGAATTTCTAGATGGTCCTTTAGACTTTATTTCTTAGAATCATATTCCCTACTTAAATACTTTTTCTGAGAATTTTATAAATTTATGAAAACTCCAACGGAGTCGGTAGCTAACTGATTCCGGGATTTTTAGTTTTAAAACTATAAAGTATTTCTTAAAAAGGATTTCACTATTAGTCTTCATATATTATTTTTGATTTTTGGTAAAATTTGCGAGTCGTTCCGAGATACTTGAATTTCGGACGATTTCGGTATTTTCCGAAATGTTTTCCGCATACTTGATCTAAACCTGGGAATCCGTGTTTTCAATATTTTCAAATTCCAAGTGAGAGTAAATATCTTCCTATATGAATTTCTTTCCATTTTTCCTTTCCTTTATTCCTCTTTCTCCACAACCACAAACTTTTCCCATTTTTCCAAAAATTCAAATCTCTTCCATAATTCCAATTTTCCACTTAATCCCACTCACTTTCACCTAATCCTTTTTAAATCCCACTCATTCTCTCTCTCCCCATGGCCGGCCAAGTGGCCAAGGAGAAGGACACTCATCTCACCCCCCTATTTACACAAAACCCCCTCTCATTTCCTTTAATTGCATCTCCTTTACAAAAATCTAACACCTATATAAACAATCTCTTTACATTCTTTTCCCTTTTTCTTCATTTCACCTAAGTGTTAGCCCTCACCAAGAGATCTCTCCTCCTTCTCAACCTCAACCCTAGCTCCAAGAACCCCCTCAAGGACTTCATCCCCACCTCAAGCAACTGATTTGGAGCTTGGATCGTAGCTCTTTTCGTCGCCAAGGATCACATAGGTGCCATTTGACGACCACACTCTTCCCGGACTCGTAAAGCTTCAATCGAACCCATCCTAGTGAGTATATCTACTCACCAAGACTTGTAAACCCTTTGTATACTTGTGTTGACAAATTATGTACACTTGTGCCATAAAAATCCCACTTTTAGACCATCAAGAACAACCACCAGAAAATCTGTTCGGTCACAGTTTTCCCTACGATTAGTCGACTTAACCTAGGGACCAGTCGACTAATCCACTGTAGTTGAAACTTAACCTTTTCTGATTTCCCAGTTTTAGTCGACTAGACCAGATTCCCAGTCGACTAGATATCCCTAGTCGACTACTAGAATTCCCCTAGTCGACTCCTGAAATAAACTCAACTCTCTGTATCTCAAACTTAGTCGACTTAAGTATCCATTAGTCGACTAATAGTTCCCTGTTAGTCGACTACCCTTACAACCCTAGTCGACTAACTTTTCCTGAAACAGAATTACAACTCTCTGGAACCCAGTTTTAGTCGACTCATCTAGGCTGTTAGTCGACTTAAGACCCCTATTAGTCGACTAATCCTTCCACCTAGTCGACTAATTCTGAATGTCTGACTTAGTTGACTTCCTATTTGAATTTGGATTTTATCTTTGATACATGTGTAACATATTATTCCTGTTTATGCTTCATAACTGATATTACATGACATGTTACTTGATGGATCTCGCCACTTGTTACTTCATGAATTGTTATTACATATTCTCGTTTCATGACTCGTTAAATAGTGAATACCACCTTTTATCATGCTATCTCTTAAACCAAGCATGATGCACTTGACTTTTGTATAAAATGGACCAACTTACACATGGGTCGGGGGAAACATGCGGATATCGATATGTGTTCGTGTTTACAGTGGCATTAGGTATATTGTACAATCATATTCCGGTCTAACCTGAGGGCCTCCAGGGGACCGAGGGGAGTGCTTGCTCCCTCTTCCTGATACAGTCATGACAAAGGGCATACATAAGTCCCTCCTGATAGGCCTTGCGGCTGGTTCCGTCATCAAGCAACGGAACACCCTGGACCGTGGTCCCGGGCATGCACGGGACCCACTGTAAACATAGTTCGTCGATACAACCGCTGTTTCCAATAACAACCTTGCTTTACTAGGATATGGATCTATGTGCTCTGGGACGCTGGGTCACATAGTTAGATATCACAGTAAGACAAGTAATAATAATAAGACGTTAACTGTAGATTCATTGTATTAGGATTTTATCTCTTCATGCTTTTCATACTTATTAGTTGATATTCCTTATAATTGTTTCATCTTTCCTTATTCATGTCCCTTAGCCACTTGGTTATAGTTTGTTTATTATTATATGTCTTGACTCCTTGGATTTGCACATTCAGATTCCGAAGCTTGGAACGAAGTGGAGCCATCCACAGAGGACCGAGCTTACCTTAGTGAGCAGGCGGACTAGTTCCATTCCCTCGTGCCAGACTCACCTTTTGACTCACGAGATCTTCTTTCTACTTGTGAGCTTTTTGTATACATATTTGTATATATTTCTTTTGGACTTGGTTATGATGTAATACACATGTATTGTGTAATACTTTATAATATCCTGTGATAACTTTGTATGTGTACTTCTTGTGTTGGCATATGTATGAATACCACGCTTTGTCGTGTACTCTGATCCTTGTTGTACTTTTATGCTTAGCGTATATACGTGGGGGCAATTTATGACCTACGTATATACGTCGCAGTGACGTCCCCGTATCCGTGGAATCGGGGCGTTACAGGTTGGTATCAGAGCCCAGGCTCTCACACCTGAAGTACAATCGAGCGGCAAATTTTAATAATTTGCTGATGCCAACTACAATATACAAAGTTATTAAGTCCTTCTTGATTCCTTCCTTGATTCATTCCCTTGTATCCTAAACTCCTTCCAATTGTTTTCGAATTCCAGTTTTCTATTCCTAACTCGATATGGAGCGAAGGACGGGCCGTAACCACTCGGGGCAAGCATCGAATGGACCCACAGGGGAGAATGTGGATATTTTGAGGGTCATTCAGACCATGATGGAAAACCAGCAGCAGCAGACTGAACTCCTCAGGCAAGAATTGGCAGCACCGAAGGAGCAGAGGCCGCGAAATGTATCGGACTTCAGACGGCTGCAACCAGCTATCTTCACGGGAGGCGAGAAACCATTGGATGCTGAACAATGGTTGACGGATACCACAGATCTGCTGAATGCAGCCAGGGTACCAAAGGAGAACCAAGTTGAGGTCGCCAAGATTCAGTTGAAGGATATAGCCAGAACTTGGTGGCTTGCTGAAGAGGCCAGACTGGAGAAGCCTGTCACCTGGGACACGTTCTCCAAGAGTTTCTACAACAGATTCTTCCCTGCTACTGCTCAGAAAGATATGGAAGAGCAGTTATCAGGCTCCAGCAAGGGAGCAAGTCCGTGGACGAGTATGCTGCAGAGTTTCTTAGATTGAGCCGCTTTGCTCCGTACATGGTGACGGATGAGGAGAAGCGGGCAAGCAGGTTCCAGCAGGGTCTGCAGATGGACATACAAGTTTTCCTGATGCCCCAGCAGTTGAAGACTTATTCTGAGGTTCTCACCATAGCTCGAGAGGTGGAGCGTGGGCTTGAGAAGAAGAAAGTTGACCAGATGGGGAGCCAGGCCATGAAGAGGCCGTTTGCACCAATGGGAAGAGGAGGCCCATATAGAGCAGCAAAGGTTCAGAGGCAACCATTCAGACCAGCTCCTTACCAGATGGCTCGACCAGGTCCTATCTACAACTTTTGCCAGAAACCAGGTCATTCTCAGCAGAATTGCCGTAGGGCAAATGGATTATGTTTGGTGTGTGGATCACGAGACCATGCAGTAGAGACCTGTCCACACAGGAGAATTGGGTTTGCCAACCAAGCTTTGCCGGCACCTCAAGGACCGAATGGACAGAGGGCACTTCCAGGGCCACTTGGGCAGGGGAATCAGGGACCAGTGATGAGGAGAGCTCTTCCCCTTCCTCCACAGCATGTTGTTCGCCCAGTCCAGAGAGGAGCCAGGACTGCAGCAGGGCGTGGTAGAGGTCAGGCTTACAATCTGACAGCAGAAGAGGCTGAGACTTCAGAGGAAGTGATAACAGGTAACATCAGAGTTCATTCAAAACCTGTTCTCGCTCTCTTCAATTCAGGTGCATCCCATTGTTATATCTCAGACCATTTTGTGGCTTTGCATTCTATACCTGTTAAATCTTTAGACCACAAATGGGAGATTAGTACAGGGAATGGGGTAGTCATATCTTCTAGAGTTGTGCTGATTGTCCAGTAGAACTTTGTGATAAGATCTTGGCCATAGATATGATCGTACTAGACACCAAAGGGTACGACGTAATCTTAGGCATGACCTGGCTCAGTCAGTACCATGCAGTTATTGATTGTAGGGAGAAGAAAATTAATTTCAAAATCCCTCATCAACCGGAGTTCTAATTCAGTGGAGAAGTGAAGTCTACCAAGGGAAAGACACGGATGACTACTTCGGAGGTTCAGAAGCAGAAGGTGCCGGTGTGGGATGAATTCCCAGGAGTGTTTGCTGAAATCTCAGGGCTGCCACCTGAAAGGATGATTGAGTTCTCCATTGACACAGTTCCAGGAGCAGCTCCCATATCTAAGGCTCCGTACAGGATGGCACCGACGGAGTTAGAGATTCTGAAGAAGCAACTGCAGGAATACTCAGACAAGGGATTGATTCGGCCAAGTACTTCACCATGGGGAGCTCCAGTACTGTTGGCCAATAAGAAGGATGGTGGTAAGAGACTTTGTATTGACTATAGGGAGTTGAACAAAGTTACCATCAAGAACAAGTATCCTTTACCCAGGATTGATGATCTGTTTGATCAGCTTCATGGAGCCCGTGTATTCTCTAAATTGGATTTACAGTCGGGTTACCATCAGCTGAGGGTGAAGAAGGAGGATATCCCGAAGACGGCATTCAGGAGACCGTTATGGCCACTATGAGTTTCTAGTTATGCCTTTCAGAGTCACCAATGCCCCTTCAGTTTTCATGGATTTGATGAACCGAGTGTTCTCGCCCTATCTGGATCAGTTTGTTGTTGTTTTCATAGATGACATCCTGATCTATTCAAAGAACAGCAGGGAGCATGCAGAACACTTGAGGATTGTATTGCAGACTCTCCAGCAGGAGCAGCTTCATGCTAAGAGGAGCAAGTGTGATTTCTGGTTGGACAGCATAGCTTTCCTTGGACACATAGTTTCAGCAGAAGGAATTTCAGTTGATCCCAGCAAAATCCAGGCAGTGAGAGATTGGCCGATTCGAGGACGGTGACTGAGATTAAGAGTTTTCTTGGACTAGCCGGATATTACAGACGCTTTGTCCAGGATTTCTCTAGGATTGCAGCTCCATTGACCAGGCTCACCAGGAAAGGGGAAAGGTACATATGGACTGAGGAGTGTACTGCAGCATTTGAGCAATTGAAGCAGAGGCTCATTTCAGCTCTAATCTTGAAGACTCCCTCAGGTAGGGGAGGGATGGTCATATTCAGTGATGCATCAGGAAAAGGCCTGGGGTGTGTGCTTATGCAACATGGTTATGTTATAGCATATGCATCAAGGCAACTGAAGACTCATGAGCGGAATTACCCAACTCATGACTTGGAGCTAGCAGCTGTGATATTTGCATTGAAGATCTGGAGGCATTATCTTCTGGGAGACAAAGTGTTGATATATACGGATCACAAGAGCCTCAAGTATATTTCTCACAGAAAGAGTTGAATATGAGGCAGAGGAGATGGCTTGAATTGATGGCGGACTATGATATTGACTTGCAATACCATCCAGGCAAGGTCAATACAGTTCCAGATGCACTGAGCAGGATGCCAGAGAATAGAGTGCTTGTCCAGCTCACTCAGCAGAAGGAGTTGATTCAAGACTTCATCAGATTGGACTTGATGTTAGTTCGAAGGACTGAGAAGGCAGGACAGTTCATGACTTTGCAGATTCAGTCAGCATTGATTGATGAGATCAGGGAAGCTCAGAAGGAGGATCCCAGGTTACAGACATTCCGAGCTCAGGTAGAGGCTGGATTGAGGACTGATATCAGCATTCATCCGGATGGTGCCTTATACTTTGGTAGCAGGATTTGTGTTCCCCAAGGAGAAGTTCGGCAGAAGATTTTGGCAGAAGCACACAGTTCAGCATATTCCATCCACCCAGGGGGAAACAAGATGTATCAGGACTTGAAGAAGCAGTTTTGGTGGAATGCTATGAAGAGGGAGATAGCTCAGTTTGTAGCCAAGTGCCTGGTGTGCCAGCAGATAAAGATAGAGCATCAGAGATCAGCTGGACTTCTACATCCTTTGCCAAT
Organism: Agave tequilana; assembly: GCA_038442645.1. Taxonomy (NCBI): domain Eukaryota; kingdom Viridiplantae; phylum Streptophyta; class Magnoliopsida; order Asparagales; family Asparagaceae; genus Agave; species Agave tequilana. The sequence continues at coordinate 88,477 of JAVJIF010016174.1, read as the reverse complement.
ACCCGAATGGAAGTGGGAGCACATCACTATGGATTTTGTCACGGCATTACCTCGTAGTCCCAAGGGTAATAATGCTGTGTGGGTAATCATTGACCGTCTCACCAAGTCAGCTCACTTTATACCATTCAGGGTGGGACAGTCAACGGAGGTCTTGGCAGACAAGTACATGAAGGAGATAGTTCGTCTGCATGGAGTTCCAGTCAGTATTGTATCAGACAGAGACACAAGATTCAGATCTCATTTTGGAGAGTCTCCAAGAAAGTTTGGGAACCCGTCTAAAATTCAGTACATCATATCATCCTCAGACAGACGGGCAATCTGAGAGGACTATCCAGATCCTTGAAGATATGCTAAGGGCCTGCATGATTGAATTCCAGGGATCATGGGAAGACCATCTTCATTTGGCTGAATTTTCTTATAATAACAGTTACCAGGCAAGTATCAAGATGGCACCATTTGAAGCACTGTATGGAAGGAAGTGTAGGTCACCGATTTGTTGGGATGAAGTCGGTGAGAGGGGACTTTTGGGGCCAGAGATTCTGATTCAGACCACAGAGAAAGTCAGAATCATCAGAGACCACCTCAGGGCAGCACAGAGCCGTCAGAAGAGTTGGGCTGACACACAGAGAAGGCCATTGGAGTTCCAGGCAGGTGACCATGTGTTTTTTAAAGATATCACCTACCAAGGGAGTTATCCGGTTCGGTACTCGTGGAAAGCTTAGTCCGAGGTACATCGGCCCATTCGAGATCTTGGACCGTGTGGGAGATGTATCGTACAGATTGGCTTTACCTCCATCTTTGGAGGGAGTGCACAATGTTTTCCACGTATCACAGTTGAGGAAATATGTAAAGGATGATAGTCATATTTTGGATCATTCCGAACTGGAACTGCAGCCAGATTTATCATATCAGGAGAAGCCGATGGCCATTTTGGATAAGAGTGTGAAGACACTGAAGAACAAGGCTATACCATTAGTGTTGGTGTCTTGGAACCGGCATGCGCCGGGAGAAGCCACATGGGAACGAGAGGATGTTATCCGAGAGCGTTACCCTCAACTCTTCACATCTTGATTTGGTAAAAAAAAAAAAAAAAAAAAAAAAAAAAAAAAAAAAAAAAAACTCTTCCCTTCTATTCTTTTCTACCGTTATCACTCTTCTTTTTATTATCTATCTGTTACCTTTCCTGTTACCTTTCACCTTATGAAATTTCGAGGACGAAATTTTTGTAAGGTGGGTGGATTGTAATACCCCGTTTCCAGAATACGTACTTAGTTGCGTATTCAGCTTTTCGATCGTATTTTCGATTTACTTCCTGTATTTGACCGATTTCACTTTCAAATATCATTTCCAATATATTAGGTTTTCTATGATTTTCTGAATTTTTCCTGAATTAAAATAAATTTCTTCAAAACCGGTGTCGACCAGTGTCGCTGATCGATTTCTGGAATTTTAATTCTCAAACAGTTAGGAATTTCTAGATGGTCCTTTAGACTTTATTTCTTAGAATCATATTCCCTACTTAAATACTTTTTCTGAGAATTTTATAAATTTATGAAAACTCCAACGGAGTCGGTAGATAACTGATTCCGGGATTTTTAGTTTTAAAACTATAAAGTATTTCTTAAAAAGGATTTCACTATTAGTCTTCATATATATTTTTGATTTTTGGTAAAATTTGCGAGTCGTTCCGAAATACTTGAATTTCGGACGATTTCGGTATTTTCCGAAATGTTTTCCGCATACTTGATCTAAACCTGGGAATCCGTGTTTTCAATATTTTCAAATTCCAAGTGAGAGTAAATATCTTCCTATATGAATTTCTTTCCATTTTTCCTTTCCTTTATTCCTCTTTCTCCACAACCACAAACTTTTCCCATTTTCCAAAAATTCAAATCTCTTCCATAATTCCAATTTTCCACTTAATCCCACTCACTTTCACCTAATCCTTTTTAAATCCCACTCATTCTCTCTCTCCCCATGGCCGGCCAAGTGGCCAAGGAGAAGGACACTCATCTCACCCCCCTATTTACACAAAACCCCCTCTCATTTCCTTTAATTGCATCTCCTTTACAAAAATCTAACACCTATATAAACAATCTCTTTACATTCTTTTCCCTTTTTCTTCATTTCACCTAAGTGTTAGCCCTCACCAAGAGATCTCTCCTCCTTCTCAACCTCAACCCTAGCTCCAAGAACCCCTCAAGGACTTCATCCCCACCTCAAGCAACTGATTTGGAGCTTGGATCGTAGCTCTTTTCGTCGCCAAGGATCACATAGGTGCCATTTGACGACCACACTCTTCCCGGACTCGTAAAGCTTCAATCGAACCCATCCTAGTGAGTATATCTACTCACCAAGACTTGTAAACCCCTTTGTATACTTGTGTTGACAAATTATGTACACTTGTGCCATAAAAATCCCACTTTTAGACCATCAAGAACAACCACCAGAAAATCTGTTCGGTCACAGTTTTCCCTACGATTAGTCGACTTAACCTAGGGACCAGTCGACTAATCCACTGTAGTTGAAACTTAACCTTTTCTGATTTCCCAGTTTTAGTCGACTAGACCAGATTCCCAGTCGACTAGATATCCCTAGTCGACTACTAGAATTCCCCTAGTCGACTCCTGAAATAAACTCAACTCTCTGTATCTCAAACTTAGTCGACTTAAGTATCCATTAGTCGACTAATAGTTCCCTGTTAGTCGACTACCCTTACAACCCTAGTCGACTAACTTTTCCTGAAACAGAATTACAACTCTCTGGAACCCAGTTTTAGTCGACTCATCTAGGCTGTTAGTCGACTTAAGACCCCTATTAGTCGACTAATCCTTCCACCTAGTCGACTAATTCTGAATGTCTGACTTAGTTGACTTCCTATTTGAATTTGGATTTTATCTTTGATACATGTGTAACATATTATTCCTGTTTATGCTTCATAACTGATATTACATGACATGTTACTTGATGGATCTCGCCACTTGTTACTTCATGAATTGTTATTACATATTCTCGTTTCATGACTCGTTAAATAGTGAATACCACTTTTATCATGCTATCTCTTAAACCAAGCATGATGCACTTGACTTTTGTATAAAATGGACCAACTTACACATGGGTCGGGGGAAACATGCGGATATCGATATGTGTTCGTGTTTACAGTGGCATTAGGTATATTGTACAATCATATTCCGGTCTAACCTGAGGGCCTCCAGGGGACCGAGGGGAGTGCTTGCTCCCTCTTCCTGATACAGTCATGACAAAGGGCATACATAAGTCCCTCCTGATAGGCCTTGCGGCTGGTTCCGTCATCAAGCAACGGAACACCCTGGACCGTGGTCCCGGGCATGCACGGGACCCACTGTAAACATAGTTCGTCGATACAACCGCTGTTTCCAATAACAACCTTGCTTTACTAGGATATGGATCTATGTGCTCTGGGACGCTGGGTCACATAGTTAGATATCACAGTAAGACAAGTAATAATAATAAGACGTTAACTGTAGATTCATTGTATTAGGATTTTATCTCTTCATGCTTTTCATACTTATTAGTTGATATTCCTTATAATTGTTTCATCTTCCTTATTCATGTCCCTTAGCCACTTGGTTATAGTTTGTTATTATTATATGTCTTGACTCCTTGGATTTGCACATTCAGATTCCGAAGCTTGGAACGAAGTGGAGCCATCCACAGAGGACCGAGCTTACCTTAGTGAGCAGGCGGACTAGTTCCATTCCCCTCGTGCCAGACTCACCTTTTGACTCACGAGATCTTCTTTCTACTTGTGAGCTTTTTGTATACATATTTGTATATATTTCTTTTGGACTTGGTTATGATGTAATACACATGTATTGTGTAATACTTTATAATATCCTGTGATAACTTTGTATGTGTACTTCTTGTGTTGGCATATGTATGAATACCACGCTTTGTCGTGTACTCTGATCCTTGTTGTACTTTTATGCTTAGCGTATATACGTGGGGGCAATTTATGACCTACGTATATACGTCGCAGTGACGTCCCCGTATCCGTGAAATCGGGGCGTTACACAAGCCTTCAACTACAAATGTTGTGCGCGCTATCCAATCACAACAACCAAACAATAGAGAATCCTAAGATCTCCAGCACAAAGAACAACCCAACAATCACACGAAGAACGCACAAATCACAAAGACAAGATTTAACGAGGTTCGGCCTCAATGCCTACGTCCTCGGGGCAATCAATGGAGAGATTTATATTTAGGAAGATGATTACAATAGCTCTTCTTCTCTTTGAATGCAAGAGAACTCCCAGCTAATACAATTTCGCAGAGAGAAAACCCTAGAATCAACATTGGGCTTAAATACCTCACATCAGCGGAGCAGCAGATTTCACCGAACCCGACTGTCGGTCGACCGGGACGGTCGACTGACCCCCTCTTCCGGTCGACCCAGAAAACCCGAGAGTTGGGTTGATTACAGTCAGTCCATTCCGGTCGACCGGCCGGTCGACCCAGAAAACCCCGAGAGTTTGGTTCCTGCAGTCAGAGCACTTCGGTCGACCGGGCCAGTCGACCGCCCAAAACTTTGTGCATGCTGTGCACGTCGGTCGACCGGGCCGGTCGACCGACCCTCCTGTCTTCTGCTGCTGCTGCTATTTCCTGCCGCTGTCCCTTTGCATTTCATCGTCGACTTCCTTGGCGATCTTCGACGGCACTTGGCAATCTTCTACAGCACTTGGCATGACATCACCTCCTTTAATATCCTCTCTCCTCCAACAATTCTCCACCTCGGTGAAGATTTCTAAATCTGAGCCGAATTCTGACTCGATAGCGGCTGCACCAACATGGTTGCCTACGTACCCCTGCCCAAGGGATCAAGCCGTCCGTAGTTCATCCACACGAGCTTCAGCAAGCTCAATTCACCTGAAGGACATGGAGCAAGTCTTTGCAGAGTGCAAACTTCACCCCCGACACCACCTTTGTTAGCATATCGGCCGGATTCTCCGAAGTGTGAATCTTCAACAAGTCAATGTCACCTTCTTCTAGAATCTCCCGAACAAAGTGATACCTGACATCAATATGCTTCGTCCTTGCATGATAGACCTGGTTCCTTGCCAAGTAGATGGCCCTCATGCTGTCACAGTTTATCTTCAATATATCCCGTTCCACGCCCAAGTCATCAAGCAACCCCTGAAGCCAGATTGCCTCCTTCATGGCCTCTGTCATAGCCATATATCCAGCCTCTGTGGTCGACAACGTGACGGTAGACTGAAGTGTGGAGCGCCAACTCACCGATGCCTGTGAGAATGTGAAGACATATCCCGTCGTTTACCGGCGTTTGTCAAGATCACCTGCATAATCTGAGTCCACATACCCTATACACTCCTGTTTTCCGGTGTTGTCCTTCTCGAATACTAGGCCTACATCAACGGTTCCCTTGATGTACCTTAGAATCCATTTCACAGCTTCCCAATGACCCTGTCCAGGATCATGCATGTATCGGCTCACCATGGAGACTGCCTGTGATAGATCCGGCCTCGTACACACCATAGCATACATCAAGCTACCCACAGCATTGGCATATGGAACATGAGACATGTACTCACGCTCTTGAACACTCCTTGGAGACATCTTTGCTGATAATTTGAAGTGCGGCGCCATAGGTGTACTAACAGACTTAGTATTCTTGCTGATATTAAACCTCTGCAGTACCTTCTCTAAATAGCCCTTCTGTGTCAAACTTATCCTGCCAGCTTTCCTGTCTCTAGTGATCTCCATGCCCAATACTTTCCTTACTTCCCCCAGGTCCTTCATCTCAAACTCTGACGATAACATCTTCTTCAGAGAGTCAATTGCAGATCTCGACCTAGAAGCAATCAACATATCATCTACATAAAGAAGTAGATAGATATATTCACCTGATGGTAACTTGTTGTAGTACACACATGGGTCGAAATGGCTATGTGTGTACTTCTTCTTCCTGATGAAGCCATCAAATCGCTTGTACGACTGTCTAGGAGACTGCTTCAAACCGTACAGCAATTTCTATAGCTTACATACTAACTCTTCCTTCCCTGCAGCTTTGTAACCTGTGGGCTGTGTCATATAGATCTCCTCCTCAAGATCGCCGTGGAGAAAGACGGTCTTCACATCAAGTTGGTCAAGTTCCAACTCATTCTGCGCCACCAAAGCCAATAGAATCCGAATAGACGAGTGTTTAACTATCGGGGAGAACACCTCGTTGTAGTCGATTCCTTCTCTCTGAGCGTAGCCTTTAGCCACCAGTCTTGCCTTGTAGCGCACTGCATCTTCTTGGAGAGATCCTTACTTCTTAGCAAATACCCACTTGCACCCTATGGCCATCTTCCTCTTGGGCAACTTAGTAAGTTCCCATGTGTTGTTCTTGTAAAGAGATTGCATCTCTTCATTCATGGCTTCTTTTCACATCTCTGCTTCCGAACTGATCTCAGCTTCCCTGAAGGTAGATGGAATAGCCTCTTCAACAATTGGAAGTGCATACGCGATGACCATATCAGTGGTGAGCCAAACCGGTCTCCTAGTGTTCCTCCGTGGTCTTTCAACTGCAGTAGTATCTGGAACAGTACCCATGACCTGCTCCTGATCCTCTTCAACATTTTCAGCATTTTCTTCAGCTACTTGATCACCACCCTGTGTCACCTCAGGAATGATCCGAACTGATACTAAATCCTCTAGAGATGGTGGATCTGCATCACTCTCCACCTGCTGCAATAGCTCCTTGGTCTTGCTGGTCTCCACCTGCTTAGAGACCGTAGGCTTCATCAAAGAAGCCTCATCGAATGTGACATCCCTGCTGATTATGAACTTGTTGTCCTTTTGGTCCCAAATCTTGAACCCCTTGGTTCCTCGCTTGAAGCCAACGAACACCCCTTTCTTTGCTCTTGGGGCCAACTTGTCTTCTTTGACATGGTAGTAGGCTGGACATCCGAAAACCCGTAGCATATCATAGTCCTCAGCAGTTCTTCCTGACCAAGCTTCAAGAGGAGTCTTCCCCCTATTGCAGACGACGACAACCGTTCACAAGATGGCATGTATACCCAAAGCTTCAGCCCAAAACTTCTTTGGCAGTCCTGCATTGGATAACATACACCGAACCTTCTCTAGCAAAGTCCGGTTCATCCTTTCAGCCACCCCATTTTGTTGCGGAGTCTCCCGTACTGTGAAGTGTCTCTCTATGCCCTCATTAAGGCATAGCTGTAGGAAATGATCCGATTTGTACTCTCCTCCATTGTCAGAACGGAGGACCTTGACCTTCCTTCCCGTGCTTCTCTCCAGATTAGCCTTCCACTTCACAAACAGCTCTAGGACTTCATCTTTGTGTCGCATAGTGTACACCCAATATCGCCTAGAGTAGTCATCAATGAACGACACAAAATAATGGTTACCTCCAATCGATGCAGTCTTGGTAGGTCCCCATACATCCGTGTGAACATAGTCAAGAATACCCTCCGTGCAGTGTGAAGCTGTGCCAAACTTCACCTTGGTATTCTTACCGATGATGCAATGTTCACATAGATCCAACTTGCAGGTCTCAGCACCCTTCAGCAACCCTTTCTTCACAAGAGTTTGCATTGATTCTCCCCTGCATGTCCCAGCCTCATGTGCCACAGCCGGGTTGAATCTTCCTTCTGACTGGTAGAAGCTGCCACCTGCCCTGTCACTGTACTACCCTTCAAGTAATACAAGTTGTTCCAGCGATCGTTCTTCAACACCACCATCGAGCCCTTTGTCATTTTAAGAACTCCCTCCTTAATAGACACTTCGAGACCCAATGATTCCAAAGCTCCTACAGAGATCAAGTTCCTCTTCAGCTGAGGTACATATCTCACTTCTTTCAGCTCTCTCACCATCCCATCAAACATCCTGATTGGAATAGTGCCAACACCCTCCATGATGCATGGATGATCATCGCCCATGACGACCGAACACCCCTCCAACTTCTCAAAACTGGTAAACCAGTCTCGATTAGGGCATACATGATATGTTGCACCTGTGTCCAAGATCCACTCGTTCTTACCCGAGTAGCCAATGATGGGAGTGGTAACAGAAAATGAGAACACTGAAGAATCCGAATCTGATCCATCTGCCTGTGATTTGCTGCTTGCAGTTTTTACCACTTTTGCGAGATTTGCTTCAGATTTTGATTCTTTCTTCCTTCCCTTGAACTTTGGACAGTCTACCTTCCAGTGCCCAAACTCTTTGCAGAAGGCGCACTGATTTCTCTTGAGATCCCTGAATCCCGGCCTGGATTTCGATCTTCCTCTAATCTCCTTTCCCTTCCTAGATGAACCTCTGCCTCTTACATCCAATGCCTCCGCTGATAACCCTGACTGAGAAGGATGCCTCTCATTCTTCCTTGTGTCATAATTCATCAATGCAGACGACACCTCATCATAATCCAAGCTCTGCCTTCCATTAATGAAGGTCAGTGTGAATGTCTCGTACTCCTCTGCAGGAAGTGAATTCAGAAAGATGACCGCCTTATCTTTCTCATCTACCGTGACATCCACATTTAGCAGATCTGTAAGAAGCTTCGTATATCGGTTGATGTGCTCATTTACTGTGCTCCCCTTCTTCATCCGAAACTGATACAACTTACTCTTAAGCTGCAACCTGGACTCTACACTCTTCGTCAGGTACTTCTTTTCAAGGGTTTCCCACAGTTTCTTCGCTGACGTCTCATGTTACACAAGGTAATTTATGTCTTGTGACAAGCATGAACGTATCAAGCCACATGCCGACCTGTTCATCTTCGCCCAGTCTTCATCAGTGGTAGTGTTCTTCTTCTTCGCCAGTAGGAGAGTGTCTTCGAGGTTTGATGCATTCAGCGCATCCATAACCTCGCATCTCCACATACCAAAATTGTTAGTCCCATTAAACTTAACAACTTCAATCCTTGGGTGATTGTTCATTGTCTTAACAGATGCAGTTTCTTCTGCCATTGAGATTTTCCCTGATTCTCTATCTATGTGGAAGATCAACTAACTTGAAAATAGATCTCTACTCAGATAAAAATAGGATTTTTACCTGACGCTTGAAACCCTAGATCGAGTTTCCCACTGGATCTACTTCAACACAGATTCAACGAGCCCTCCTTGCGTCCTTCTGAGATCGACACACGATCTCCTCGAACACCCAATACCTCCGATCTGAGATCGACACACGATCTCCACCGAATCAGATCTCGAGCCCTTTGAATCCTCAGAAATCCCAAGTGCAACCAGGAAGCTCTGATACCACTTGTTGTGCGCTCTATCCAATCACAACAACCAAACAATAGAGAATCCCAAGATCTCCAGCACAAAGAACAACCCAACAATCACACGAAGAACGCACAAATCACAAAGACAAGATTTAACGAGGTTCGGCCTCAATGCCTATGTCCTCGGGGCAATCAATGGAGAGATTTATATTTAGGAAGATGATTACAATAGCTCTTCTTCTCTTTGAATGCAAGAGAACTCCCAGCTAATACAATTTCGCAGAGAGAAAACCCTAGAATCAACATTGGGCTTAAATACCTCACATCAGCGGAGCAGCACCCGAACCCGACTGTCGGTCGACCGGGACGGTCGACCGACCCCTCTTCCGGTCGACCCGACGGTCGACCCAGAAAACCCGAGAGTTGGGTTGATTACAGTCAGTCCATTCCGGTCGACCGGCCGGTCGACCCAGAAAACCCGAGAGTTTGGTTCCTGCAGTCAGAGCACTTCGGTCGACCGGGCCGGTCGACCGCCCAAAACTCTGTGCATGCTGTGCACGTCGGTCGACCGGGCCGGTCGACCGACCCTCCTGTCTTCTGCTGCTGCTGCTATTTCCTACCGCTGTCCCTTTGCATTTCATCGTCGACTTCCTTGGCGATCTTCGACGGCACTTGGCAATCTTCTATAGCACTGGCATGACATCACCTCCTTTAATATCCTCTCTCCTCCAACAACAAACACAACAGTTGAAAAGTTTCTCACTCTCACTCTGAAAGATTACAAGAGTCATACACCACACACTATTACAAAACTCCCACGTACCTGTATTGGATTAATGCAATCCAAATACGTTATAAACCAAGTAATCATATATACATGGATAATACGAGACATATATCCCAACAATCTCCACCTAATTGATGTCCCCTTTGCATACCTTCTATACCTCTATTTGTCATGCGACGCCCGAACGGCATAGCCCCTACTGGTGTGCCCACAACTCATTGTTGCGTATCGCTAGCTTCATACTCGACTTGGATCTGATAGTAGAATACATTGTCTGCGGTTTACCTCCACCACCTGCATTACTCGTATGTTCTGTTGTCAATGTCCAGCACTTGCATCACTTGCATAAGAGCCATGTGAAACTCCATGTGTGTCAACCTTTTCTATGAGCTTGTACAAGCCACCCATCATCCTCTCCTGCATCATAACTCTTCTGCCTTTAAATACTCTAATAACTCCACATTCGATTGAGCACCTGTGACCTGTATCCTCTTGAATCAAAAGTCCTCAGAGAAATTAAATTCCTTATATCTCTGGCACATATCTCACCATAGTCACTGTTCGCTTAATGCATCCATGCACATCCGTATGAATCCAACTCCGGCGATCCTGCACTTGCACCATTGGCATCCTAACCATACCAACGTCTCATGCTTCATAATTATTGAACTGCTCCCTGAATGCACACATGTCGAATAAACACCCAAAATCTAAAACCCAATCTAACTTTTAGACTTGAGATGCTATCACCAGCAAAACATCTCCATCCTCTGTCAATGTTGCATTCGATGATGTCTAATCCTTCTTCTCCCCTTAAACCTTATCTGACGCAGACGGGGAAGCGATGAAGATGATTGGCGCGGGTTAGATCTCATTATAGCTCCAGCGAAACCTGAACTCGAATCCACGAGTAGGAACGACCTTAATCCAAGAGCCAAAAAGAAAAACTCAAATCCACGAGCAAATATGAGGAAAAACTCAAGTTTATTAATTGAAAATTGAATACAAATATAAGAATTCAAGGCCATTTAATTGGCTCAGGATAAGTCCTATTCTATCTTGAAACTAGATTTAAAATAAAAAAAGAAAGTTTAAAAATAAAGAAACAAATAAACTAAATCAAATCCTAAACACATTCAGATACAGCTAATACATGCATGTCGGTCGACCAGGCAGTCGAACGATTGACAAAACTTTGCTCCCGGGTTCTAGTCAACTGACCAACTGAGAAGTCTTTAGTTTCTCTAAATGTCGGTCGACCGGGGGTCGACTGATTATAAAGTCTCTAGTCTCGGGAAATCTTCTCTCAAGGCGCGGTCGACCGGGCGGTCGACCGTTGAAATGGTTGGGGCTGTCGGTCAATCGTGCGGTCAACCGAAGTCTGCTGTTTTGCCTGCCTTTCCTTGATTTCCTAAATCAATCCCCCCTCTTCAAAAGAACACTTCCTCGAGTTATCATCTGGACACAGCTGCTTGGGTTGGTGATAATCATAGAGGTCTGTCACATTGAATGTCTTCGATATTGTCATAGTGTTCAGAAGATCCACAACATAAGCGTTATCATTATTCTTCTTCACAATCTTGAACGGACCATACTTCTTTAGCTTCAACTTGTTGTACGATCCAATAAATTTTTTTTTTTTTCTCAAGTATACCATTACCATGCCTCCTTCGAAGACCTTTTTCTCTCCTCTTTTGTCAACGACGACTTTGTATCTTGCATTGAATTTCTCTAACCTTGGTCTTACCTCCTTCTGAGCATTTATTGCTTGCTTAGCCATGACATTAGTTGCATTCCTAAATTTCTCGCCAAATAGACAATTTACTTAAGTTTAGTAGATGTGAGGTATCTTCTGATAGACAATAGAAAACAGTGACATACTCGGTGAGCTGTGAACTGTGCTGTTGTAAGCGAACTCCGCTTGAGGCAAAGTTTGATCCCATACTCTTGGCATGTCTCCACATATGCTCCTCAATAAGTTACCTAGGGTGAGAGCAACAACTTCTGTTTAGCCATCGGTTTGTGGGTGTGCCGTGCTACTGTACTTTAAGATGTTTCAAACTTTCTCTATAGAGTAGTCCAAAATGTTGCCAGGAACTTGTTGTACGTCTTGATTTGAAGCAATAAAACTTGACAAACTATGCAGTCTCACAATCTCTTGAAAAAATAATTTGGCCAGATGTGGTGCATCGGATGTCTTCGGGTAAGGAATAAAGAACGACATCTTGGAGAATCAATCAACTTTCACGAAGATAGAATCCACTCTCTTTTGTATACGAGGAAGTTCCAAAATGAAATCCATGCTCAAGTCTTCTCAAATATCTTTCGAAACAGGCAAAGATGTATACAAGCCCTTATTTTGAGCTTGGCCTTTAGCAACTTGGCAAACTGGGCAGCTCTGTATAACTGTAGTCACATCCTTTTCCAGTTGGCCAGTGGTATCTTTCTTCAAGACTTGCATTGTCATGTCTCTCTCAAAATATCCTACAAGTCCGCCTCCATTCAGGACTCTAATAACTTTCTCTCTCAACAAAGTCCTTGGTACACATAAACCGACTTCTTTGAGAAGAAATTCATCTAAGATATGAAAATCTTGTGCAGGCTGTCGTGATGAACACTTTTTCCAGATTTCAGCAAAGTCTTCATTCGCTTTAGCTCCTTCAAAGATTCGAACCTAATGATTTCACTTTGCGATGAGATCAACAACGAAACTTTTTGACTCAAAGCATCAGAAACTTTATTATCTACTCCAGATTTGTGATGGATCACAAAATTGAATTACTCAAAGTAGGATACTCACCTTGCATGCATCTTGTTGATATGCCTTTGGTTCTTGAAGTGTTGGAGTGATTAATGATCCGATAATAGCACGAAATCACTAGCTATAACATAGCTCTCCCATGTCTTCAATGATTGGTTCACTGCATAAATCTCTACTCATATGTAGACCACTTTTGCCCTGCCTCAATTAACTTTTCACTGAGAAAGACAATGAGTCTCTTTTCTTCTAATAGAACTGCTTCAATGCCCACTCTACAAACATCACACTGTAACTTGAATACCTTCTTAAAGTTTGAAAAAGCTAATATAAGAGTGTTAGTAACCTTCTCCTTGATGAGTGCAAAAGCCCTCTCGGCTTCGTTAGTTCAAAAAAAAAAAATCTCCTTCTTCAAACAGTCTGTCATAGTTGCTATCAAAGTACTGAAATTATGGATGAATCACCGGTAGAAAGTGACTACTTCAGTAGCACTCTTTGGTGCATGGCAATTTCGAATTGCATTCACTCTCTCTTTGTCTACATCGATCCCTTATGAAGTGATGACAAATCCCAAGAATATTATGCTTGGCACATTGGATAGTCTAAGAGGCATGGGCATCCACTCGCATGTCCCTCTAGAGTCTTGAAGGCCGTCTTTCACTCATGTCCCGACCTAATGTGAATTTGATGATAGCCACTCCTCAGATCTATCTTTGAAAATATACAAAACCCTCTTAATCGATACAACATGTCATCTAGTTGAGGTATTGAAAATCGATGTCGGATGGTGATCTTATTGATAACTCAGCTATCCATACATATTGCCAACTTTCATCTTTCTTTGGCGTCAAAAGGCCGGTACAACGCATGGACTCATGCTCTCTCTAATGTGCCCCTTCTGAATCAGTTCTTTGACCTTCTCTCTTAGAACTTCACTCTCCTTTGAATTCGTCTAGTATTATGGGAGGTTGGGTAAACTAGCTTCGGAGATCAGATCAATATGGTGTTGGATACCCCTTAATCGTGGCAGTTCATCCGGGAGCTCATCATGAACTATTCTTTGGAACTCTTCCAGCATCGGCTTCATCTTCTCAGGAACTTCAATTGCTGGGCCAATTTCTTCTTTTGACTATCAAAGCAAATCATTTTTTTGTCTCCTTGGACTCTTTTAAGAATTTATCTCGGTTGCATATCGATATGAACTTTGACTTTTCTTCTTTAGTCAACTTTGGTGGTAGAGGTATAGGCTGCATGACGATCCTTTTGCCCTCTCAAGTGAACATGTAAATGTTCTTCTTGTCTCGATGGATAGCATCGATGTCATGTTGCAATGAACGTCCCAATAGTATGTGATATGCATCCATATCAACAACAGCATAAGTAACTGACCTTTGATAAAACATACCAATTGAAACAGGGACATGACAAAGATTCATTACCTGAATGCAGGGGCCCTTTTTGATCCAATCAATGGTGTATGGATGAGTGTGTGGCACTGTCTCTAACTTCAAATAGTCTATCAATGTGGTAAAGATAATGTTTTCACAACTGTCATTTTCGATGATGAATTGCACACCTTGTTCTTTACTGAACACCTTGAGTAGAAAATCTGATGCCTTCATGTAGCTATCTTTTGATTGCATAGCAACCGCTGGATCACGCATGTAGCTGCTTCTCCTTCTTCTTCAGAAAATTCATAGTCTTCCTACTCAGTTTCAATTAATACCTCATCTTTGTCCTCATAGTCCACCATGTTGACTGTGCTGGACCCTAGAGGGGGTGAATAGGGTCAAGGGTGATAAAAATTAAATTTACTTAATATATGTCAAATTATAAAAAATAGGTAGACTGGTAGGATCACCTAATCTGATGGTAGGATCACCCAGTCTGATGGTATGATGATATAGTCTAGTGGTAGAACCAACAAAGAACATAATAGAGCAATGTAACAGTAAGTAAATATGTGTGTGTGTGTGTGTGTGTGTGTGCGCGCGCGCGCGCGGCAAATAAACAACAATAATAACAGCAGAGAGAACACAATTTTAGGGTGATTGGGGAAACTCCCCTACATCCACCACCTAGAGGTTTCCTCTCTTGATTTGTAAATCGACTAAAAAGCTTCTTCTCGAAATAAGGATTACAACTACTAAGACTCTTTCTTGAGCCTGGATTTACAATCCACCAAGATACTACCCGATTTTGAGTTTACAAACTACCAAGATACTATCCGATCTTAGATTTACACAATACCTCTATCTTGAGGCACGCTACAATGAGTATGACAATAGATTTTGTTCTCTAATATAATAATAAGAACTAAAATAAGTACAATGATAGAATCGAAATGGATAATACAATAGGAGACTCTATGTAATCATGTAGTTCTAAGTATTATCAACAATAACTTAGCACAACAAATCTAAAGCAGTAATACTGAGAATCTAAAATAAGTATAGAAGATGAAACTGAGATTTTGCAATAAACTGAGAAAAAAAGAATTGATGAAATTTTCTTGTATTGAATGTTTAAGACTTCCTCTAAAAATTAGAACTCGAATGAAGAAGATTAGCTTAACTACTTTTGTTTGATGAGATCTGAAATTAAGACTTGAAGGTAGAATAGCTCAGTTTTTGCTTTTATGAAAGTTTGTGATTGTGTTCATCTTATTGTAATGAATGGACAAGGTTCTATAAACAAGACAACATCAAAGATAAATCCAACTGTTAGAGATAGAGAGAGGCAGAAATTTTGCCCGTTAAAGCATTAAATGTAGTCGTAAGAAAGATATCAAAACTGACACAATCTGGGTAATTAATGTCTCATTGCGGTATAACAAGGAAGGGAAAATGGAGACTTTAGAGAGAGAAAAAGAGATGAAGTCTTCGACCTAATGGATCTCTCAACACAGCTATAAAAACTGGACAGGTATGGGTTGTCAAAAGCTGTCAACAATACAAGGACAGAGAGAGACAGATTGACATAAACAGAACTAGTTTTTTAGTTGTACTGCAGAGTATGTACAACCCACATTTGTGAATTTAAATTAATGCAAATAGTGGATAATATACTAAGTGAAGTATAACCCATGTGGTACTACAAACTAGTGATCACAGACCAATATATACAATATTCAGAGTAGATTCAGAAATAGAATAAAATTGGGATAGAAGTATCTCAGTTAACATGTTTTGAACAGAGCTGGTAAAATGAGGCTCAGTGGTAAGATTAGGTGGTAGAATTGAGATTCTACTTAGAAACTGAAATGAAAAATCCTACTTGTGCCAAATATTTATTGATAATAAAATCACTGTATGATTACTTACATATTTTCTATTTTGATGAAATATGTAGCTCAATATATTTTTGGCTCTTTCTTGCTCTTTCATAACTTGATGTATCATTTAATAACTTGATCTTGTGGAGCTAGATGTGCTTTGCTCCTAATAACTCTTTGTTAACTTGAATATGAAATTTGTGGAGCTTCATATAATTCCTTCCATCCTCCATATGGATGTGACATTGGTAGCTCAAATTCATCCATCCTCCAAGTATAGTCTTATCCTGAAATAAAATAACACTACTAATCCAACTTGTTAGTACCTTAATTTATAGGTTAATTACATCACTAAAGTCATAAAAGTTTCAATTTTCCCCTTTTTGATGATAAACAACCTATAATTTGATTGAAAAGACAATAGCATTGTAAATAAGAAAAGATTTATTACTACCTTTGAAGCTCTCCCTATTTACCTGCCAATGTGCTAAGAATGATTAGAGAGCAAAGCTTCCCCTATTAAATTCAATTCATGGCAGCATATATTTCACAACTTGTGAATATGATCAATCCCACAAGTATAACATGCATTTTTGTAGATGGGTAATCCTTCATGATTCTCACACAATATTTGAACTTATCAGTATGAGATAGTATCTTAAATTATCAGTTGTGCTAACATGTCCATGTGACCTTATATATGTGTACATTTTGTGACTAAAATATGAACAAATTTTGTTTTTTGACATGTACACAAAGATATGCAGATATATACAATACTCATGTAACCAGTGAATAAAAATCTGCATATTATAACAATCAAGCTTGACATGTAACCAACCAATACTGCATGCATCAGAATGTTATCCAATTAAATAGTGAAACAACAAGTATACTATACTAAGAAAATCTCCCCCTTTGTCATCAGCAAAAAAATTAAAAGGGAAAGCATGTATGATCCGGAAAAAATCGCGCACGAAAAGTGTATGTTTTGAAATCAAGAGTTAAAAGTGTGTGCTTTGACTTTCTTAATACTTCCTATAACATAGAGGCTAAAACGAGTCGAATCCATGAGGACGGGAGGCGATAGAAGCTTACACCGTGTATATTAAAAGTTCTTCAATGTTTGAAAGAATGAAAAGAAAAGAGAACAAAGAATGGAAAAGAGAAGTACGGTGAAACACGAAGAAGTGAAAAACATAAAAAAGTGGTATTTGTGATTTTTTTATATATCTAAAACAAAGAAAAATGTAAGAAAACTCATGGCTACTAACTACTAATGGATCCACTAACCATGCTAACCTCTTAGTGATAGTTGTCTCACATGTATCCTTGGCTATCACTAGTCCTTAGTTCAAGAGCATTTCAAAGCATGACACATGCGATAACTTTCACATCCAAACTCAATACAACAAGTGCAAGCTACACTTAAACCATCAAAACTAAATAAGAGTAAGCATGAACTAAAGTAATGTTAGCTTGTTAGAGAGTTAGGATGTTAGAGTGTTATAATCTATCATCATGAACCATCAATGACTCTTGCAAGAGTAAGACAAGTAGAGGCTATTAGATTCATGTGGATTATCAAGTAAGAAGTTAGTAAGTTAGTGATTAGTGGTTAGTTGCCATAAGAGAAAATTAGCTAAATATGTAAAAGGACTTAGAGAAGAAAACAAAGAGAGGTAAAGAGAGAACCTTTCATAGCTTGTCACCTCTATTACAAGTACTCTTACTTTCCAACCATGTATCACTCTCTCTCCTATTACAAGATCTATAAGAAATGAAAAATACAAAGGAGGAATAAGAAGAAGAACTAAAGTAAACTACCCTAAACTACAACAATGAAAAAACCCTAAAAACTAACCTAAAAATACTTCAAAAACTACTCTCACTCATGCCCTGAAAATCCCAGGGTATTTATAGGCGAACTGGGGCATCAGGGTATAGGTGCGCGTTGAATCCTGGCGCACAGCTCCACACCAGAGCTGCGAAAACGCGGCTCAGGCTGCGTTTTCGCGGCTGTACCATGGTGGCGCGCGCAGCGCCGCCCGCTGCGCGCTGCCCGCTTGTCCCTATGTCGGCTGCATGTCTCGAAATCTGGTTTTGGGCCCCTGATTTTGACGAAACCACTCTCCAATATCAATGGCTATCTTTATAGGCTTTTAATCACTAATTAAATGGTAATTTTGGGTCTTCTTCTTCATTTCATGTCATGGACCTAAAAACATACAAGAGAGGTATTTTTAGCAGAATTTAATATTAAATAAATGTGAAGATATTGTATAAAATATACAGTTTTAGAGACTAATCACAACCCAAACTTATCTTTGCTCATCCGGAGCAAAACAAAAATTAAAAAAATTATTACACCACTTTTGCAGGTGATGCGATTGCACTCAGTATGTGCAACGAGCCGTTAAACCTCTAGGTTTCTCCTAGAGGAGGAGCTTTATCTCTTGAGGGTTTTCAGCGGATTATACCCACAAATCCATAAAGAAAGAAATCAAATGTTAGTATTTTAAAAACGCATTTTGAAATAGAGAAAAATGTTAAAATATTTTTGCGAAAATAGAAGTGATCCAAGGTCATAGGTTAACCAGAAATTATTTTTTCTTAAACTAAATTGAAATGCAAAATCTTGTTATAAATTAAATGCAAGAATTTAAAATTGAATTGATTCTTTGATCTTTCATAAAACTCTTAGAAAAATATGCACTTTGTGAACAATAAAGATTTTTAGGATATTGACTCTAACTTTCATGCCATTTATTTGTTTATATTTATTATATTTCTTTTTTTCTTCTCTTAATTTTCTTAGGCTTTCCTATTTACCCAGGTAGTGAGCCTTTAGCCGGTGACTCGCAAACCAGATGATTTTAGGGCACCAGATGAAAAAACATCCCTCAGGCTTAAGGACTCGAGTAAACAAAGTCACAAAATTAAAGGGAATTTTTTTTTGTCCACCGTTTTATGTGTGAATAATCATGCTTCCTGAGGTATAATTACCCAACTTTAATAAGTGATTTTTATTGTCATCATTTCATATATATATATATTTTATGACATTTTCAGTTTTGTTTCAATCTCAAAAAATTGTGCAAGTGTGAAGTGCATAAATCTAAAGCAAAAAAATTCAAGATCAAATTCTTTTCAATTTTACTTCCTTATCCTAAAATTTAAACAAGATCTATTATTTGACTCAGTTTAAAAAATCATAATTTTAGGTCTTCCTGATTCCTAAAATAATCTTAATTTTCTTAAAAATAAATCAAAACTATTTCTCTTATTTCAAAAAATTTTATAAAAAGAAAAGAAAAGAGTTTTCTACAAAGAACTGTAAAAAAAGAAAATGTAAAACAAACTATATTAGTAAATCCTCCCTCACACTTATCTCATGCATTGTCCTCAACGCATCGTGAATGTGTATATGCATGAAATAAATAGAAAGGGAAGAAAAAGTACCTCATGGTGGTAGCTCCGGTGGTCTGATTAGGTCACAAAATGTGGCCCAATTCAAAAAATGTAGATCTTGCAGGAATCCACCAGTGACTTCTCTAATATGACCTAGTAAAATGTTGGAGAACTGTGTGATCTTATTGAAAAAATTACCCCCATCCAATTTTTAATTTTCAAAAATAATTATTGAGTCATTTTCTTCAACATTCTTGTCCAATAATGAAGTGTGATTTTGAGAGATGATTGATTTGGACTCAAATGGAACAGAAATAAAAACTAATACCGACTCGAGAATTTGACTCAAATCTAGTCGAGATTCAAAAGGGAGAGTCGAAATTGGTTCAAAAAATGGGGTCCAAACTAAAGAATTGATGTTCACACACTTTCTCCATCATGAAGTGTGATCATTAGATATTGGTGATTCAATTTCATGGTGTACTAGTATAAGATTCAATGTTGACTCCAGATAGAGAAAAAAATTTGATAAAGATACCGGAATCATTATTAAATCAAAAGTGAAATAAAATTACCAACTGAGGTTCATGATTACTTTCAAGCTCAAGTTCAATTTCAGAAAAAGGATAACTAGCCAAAATGACAAGGTGGTTCTCAAAATTTTGGGCAAGTTCAAATGGATGTAATAAAATTGAATCTTAATTTTCGTCCACGGAAGGAATGTGAATGGGTGAAATGATCGATTCAAGTTCAAGAAGTATGAGAATTAAAACTAGCTCAAGAACGTCACTTAGTTCAGGTAACTCTATAGGAGTTGATATTGATTCAAGAATTGGACTCGAATCACTAACTTGAAGCTTAGGTTCACATTCATCTTCAAGTTCAATTTCAGAATTTGGATAACTTGCCAAACTATCAAGAGGTTGATGTTGGTCAAGTTCAGGTTGGTATGATGAAATTGAAGCTGGATTTCCAAAATGACATGATTCGTGAGTCGTATGAACATTTGGTGGATATGGGTAGTCAATCGTATTTTGCATTATGTGCTCGGTCTCTTGCACGAATTTCATAGTTTTTTCTATAATGATTTTTCTTTGAGTCGTTCTAGAAAAGAGCTACATAAATTTTGAAAATTTTGTGGACATGATGAGGCTACCATTTTTTCAAATTATTTTTGGGCCTCTATCACTTTTTCCAAACTCCTTTCCAATGATGATTTTTTTCAATTGATAGTTTAGGAAAAAGAGTATATGGATCAAAATCAGAGAATGAATATTGTGAAAATTGTGAACAATGTGGTTGAAAATTTGACTCAGGAGAGGTGAATCCCCATGAACTCTGTGAAGAGTGGAAGTTATTTTGAAAATTATAGTTATAGGATTGGGGATATAGACAATCCTAACTCGGCATATATAGTTGGCTTATGTTATACATAGCCGGGTCAGAGTTATCCGAGTCAAATGAGATCGGGGTGAAATATGAATTCATATCATATTGAAAGAATTATTGTTGTTAAATTCCATTTCACAATATACAAAAAAGAAAACAAACAAACAAATTAACAAACAAATAGAGATAAAGAAAAAGAAAACAAGCTTATTTTAGGGTTGACTTAGACCTAGACGACTCCTAACTGGTTAGATTATCCACAGGGGGTACATTGTCAGAATCTGACCACGAGTTAATCGGCCAGGTATGGGCAAGATCAGTGGGAGGTATCCGTGCCGGAGCAACGGGCCTAATTATGCCAAACCACTGTTCTTCAAAGTTTTGCCTCTTAATCCCTAACCTTAGACACCGATTTGACAAGAGTCAACTTCTAATAACTTCCTCCTTAGGTCAATCTCTTAAATGAGTCTGAGATGTTCCTAGGGGCCAACGTCCAACAAGTTTTATTTAGGCTTGGGTTGTGTTAGTGGGGAGGTGATTTTTAGGCTAAGGGAGGGTAATGACTTTCCCACCTTATGTCGTATAGGGTTTTGCACTTAACTTCAATTTATATAAGTGTGTAATATAGATAAGAATGAACACACAAAGAGAGTAAATCACCTATGTGTTTGTCCTAATTATATGCAATGCAATATGTACACCTCCGTCAAGATCACAACAACACAAGAATAAAATACAGTATATTGGATAAAAATTGACACATGCCTAGTTGCAAATGTCTAAACCGTTTTAAAGCATCCAATTTTCGTATTTTAATTCTTACAATTATTACAGTGCGCAGGTAACAAAAACTATCCAACCACACAAAAGCAAGTGTGGACTTTCGCAATGCTAAAAATTTGACCTACACACTAAAAGCAAAGAAGAAAAGTTAACAAAAATATGAAATCAAATCGTTCCTATCCCCAGCAATGGCGCCAAAATTTGATCGGGAGAAAACCGCGCACGAAAAGAGTGTTTAAAATCAAGAGTTAAAAGTGTGTGCTTTGGCTTCCTCGATACTTCTGTTATAGCATAGAGGCTAAAACGAATCAAATCCACATGGATGGGAGGTGATAGAAGCTTACACGGTATGTTCATGTGTATGTTAAAAGTTCTTCAATGTTTGAAAGAGTGAAAAGAAAAGAGAACAAAGAATGGAAAAGAGAAATACGGTGAAACACGAAGAAGTGGGAAATATAGAAAAGTGGTATTTGTGATTTTTGTTTATATATCTAAAACAAAGTAAAAATGTAAGAAAACCATGGCTACTAACTATTAATGGCTCCACTAACCATGCTAATCTCTTAGTGATAGTTGCCTCACATGTATCCTTGGCCATCACTAGTTCTTGGTTCAAGAGCGTTTCAAAGCATGACCCATGCGATAACTTTTACTTTTACATCCAAACTCAATACAACAAGTGCAAGTTGCACTTAAACCATCAAAACTAAATAAGAGTAAGCATGAAATAAAGTAATGTTAGCTTATTAGAGAGTTAGGATATTAGTGTGTTAGAATCCATCATCATGAGCCATCAATGGTTTTTATAAGAGCAAGGCCAAGTAGAGGCTATTAGATTCATGTGGATTATCAAGTAAGAAGTTAGTAAGTTAGTCGTTAGTAGTTAGTTGCTATAAGAGAAAATTAGCTAAACAAGTTAAAGGAGTTAGAGAAGAAAACAAAGAGAGGTAAATAGAGAACCTTTCATAGCTTGTCACATTCTATTACAAGTACTCTTACTTTCCAACCATGTATCACTCTCTTTCTTACTATAAGATCTACAAGAAATAGAAAATATAAGGAGGAAGAAGAAGAAGAACTAAACTCAACTATTCTAAACTACAACAAGGAAAAAAACCCTAAAAACTAACCTAAAAACACTTCAAAAACTCCCTCCCTTATGCCTTGGAAATCCCAGGGTATTTATAGGCGAACTGGGACATTAGGGTACAGTGTGCGCGTCGAATCCTGGCGCGTAGCTCCACAGCAGAGCC
Organism: Agave tequilana; assembly: GCA_038442645.1. Lineage (NCBI taxonomy): Eukaryota > Viridiplantae > Streptophyta > Magnoliopsida > Asparagales > Asparagaceae > Agave > Agave tequilana. The sequence continues at coordinate 65,596 of JAVJIF010016174.1, read as the reverse complement.
GCAGAAACGCAGCCCAGGCTGCATTTCTGCGGCTATACCAGGGCAGCGCGTGCAGCGCCGACTGCTGCGCGCTGCCCGCTTGTCTCCCTGTCGGCTGCATGTCTCGGTTTCTGGTTTTGGGCCCTTTGTTTTGACGAAACCACTCTCCAAGATCAATGACTATCTTCATAGGCTTTTAATCACCAATTAAATGATGATTTGTGGTCTTCTTCTTCATTTCATGTCATGGACCTAGAAACATACAAGAGAGGTATTATTAGCAAATTTTAACATTAAATAAATGTGAAGATGTGGTATGAATATGCAATTTTAGAGACTAATCAATGCATGGATAAGTCACAAAAAGCATATAGCATAATATACATGATAGTAATATAAGAGCAGTTACAGAAAAGCAAGAGTATATAATAATTATTATAAGTCAGTAGAAAGAGTATCAGTCAAGTAGATAAAATTAGATAGCACTTTAGGTCTTTTTGGAGGAGGACCTTGTCATAGATCTCTTTCCTTTACCTGAACTGTCATCATGAGCAGAATCATCCCACTGTTAGAACTACCATCAAGGTGATCAGAATCATAAGAAATATTAGAAGCAAGAGGATTACAACCACTAAGACTCTTCCTTGAGCTTAAATTTACAATCCACTAAGATACTATCTGATGTTGAATTTACACAACCTCTATCTTGAGGCATACTACAATGAGTATGACAGTAGATTTTATTCTCTAACATAATAATGAGAACTAATATAAGCGCAATGATAGAATCAAAATAGATAATACAATAGGAGACTCTATGTAATCATATAGTTCTAAGTATTATCAATAATAACTTGGCACAATAAATCTAAAGCAGTAATAAAGAGAATCAAAAATAAGTATAAAAGATGAGACTGAGATTCTTTAATAAATAGAGAAAAAATAAATTGATGAAATTTTCTTGTATTGAATGCTTGAGACTTTCTCTGAAAATTAGAACTCGAATAAAGATGATTGGCTCAACCACTTTTATTTGATGAGATCTGAAATTTAAAACTTGAAGGTAGAAGAGCTAAGTTTTTCTTTTATGAAAGTTTCTGGCTGCGTTCATCTTATTGTAATGAATGAACAAGATTCTATATAAACAATAAGGCAACATCAAAAATAAATCCAATCGTTGGAGATAGAGGCAAAAATTCTGTCTGTTAGAGCATTAAATGCAGTTATAAAAAAGATCAAAACTGAGCACATTCTGGGAAATTAATGCCTCTGCTGCATTATAACAGGGAAGGAAATATAGAGACTTTAGAGAGAGAGAAAAAGAGTTGAAGTCTTCTCCCAAAATATATACCCAACGGGTATCTCAACGGAGTTGAAAAGTTGGACATGTATGGGCTATCAAAAGCTGTCAATAGTACAAGGACAGAGAGACAGATTGACATAAACAGAACCAGTTTTTCAGTTGTACTGCAGAGTATGTATGGTCCACTTATGTGAAGATAAGTTAATGTAAAGAGTGGGTAATATACCAAGTGAAATATAACCCATATGGTATTATAAAGACCACATACTAGTAAACACAATGTCCAAATCGAACCAGAACAAAACAGAACTGGGATAGAAATATTTTAGTTAACCTTTTCTTGAGAGAGCTGGTAGAAGGAGGCTGAGTGATAGGATTAGGTGGTAAAATAGAGATTCAACTTAGAAACTAAAATGAAAAAAATCCTATTGTGTCAAATATATGTTCATAATAAAATCACTGTATGATTACTTACATAGTTTCTATTTTAATGAAATATGTAACTTAATATAAATTTGGCTCTTCTTCCTCTTTCATAACTTAATGTATCTTGTGATAGCTTGATCTTGTAGAGCTAGACGTGCTTTGCTCCTAGTAACTCTTTATTAGCTTGAATATGAAATTTGTGGAGCTTTATATAATTTCTTTCATCCTCGAAATGTTTGTGACATTGGTAGCTCAAATTCATCCATCCTCCAAGTATAATTTTATCTTAAAATAAGACAACACTACTATTCTAACTTGTTAGTAGTTTAATTTATAGGCTAATTACATCATCAAAATCATAGGAGTTACAGACGGGCCTCCTCTTTGGGCACTCATTGGACCTATGTCCAAGTTCATCACATCTGTAACACTTTCCAACCCCCAGGCTTGGCATATAGGTTCTCCTTGCCCTTTGTAGTGGGGGCAGTTATTGTACCGAATTTTCTAGAGGGGCGTCAATCACCTTGTAGGCTGGAGGTCACTCGCTTTATGTAGATGCTTGTTGAGTTCTTGTGCCGCTGTTGCGCCTTTGAAAGGTAAGACTCGGCTCCATAGCCTCTCAATCTTCATGACTTTATTCTGGGCCTCATCGATAGAGAACATGTCTTGGATGGCCACACACTCCTGGATGGAGTATTTTAGCCCGTTGATGTACTTTGAGGTCTGTTTCTCCTCTATCAGCGATAGGTCACATCGCGATAAGAGACAGTGGAACTCCTCCGTGAATGCCGCAACAGTTCTTGGGTCTTGTCTGCATTGCTCAAATTGATTGTAGAGGATCGACTGATAGTCGGGTAGAAGGAATTTACCTTTTAGGAGTTGCTTCATGCGCCTCTATGTCATCACTAGTGTTTGCCTTGGCACCTTCTCTTTATTTGCAACTGGTCCCACCATGCAACTGCACCTCCTTTAAGCTTGTAATCCATAAACTTGACATGCTTTTTCTCGGAGACGTAAGCTATGTCAAAGAACTTCTCTACTTCATAGAATCAATCTAAGAAGGATTGATATCAAGGTTCTCACTGAAAGAAAGAATCTCAATCTTCATTCTATACTCGTTAGGATCTGGGTTCCCTCTTCTTCTATCTGGATTAGGAAAAGGAAATCCTTCTCTATTATTAGGATTAGGATTCACCATCCGCCTAGGGCCAATCCATAGGCCGTCCTTCATCATATCCCTCGTCTTCGAAGTCGTCTCGGGATAGAAGGTGTTGATGAGCTCCTCCTCATCGGTAAGATCTTGTAAGGAAGATTCTGTAGAGGACGTCTCAGTGGTGGTGATGGTTGGTGTTTGGTCGAAAAAATTCGAAGTAAAATTCTTTGAATGGATGAAAATTACAATAGAATAATTTTGATTACAAAAGAGATGAGAGTTTGAGTTGATCTCCTCTTTGTTTAAAGCCGGGTTCTTCGTGTAGCGGTGGAGAGTGAGGCTTATTTTCGGTTGATGAGTCGAGTCTCAAACTTGATGCAGATCTTTTTTCTTTCTTGCTCACTGATGAAGAGCACAGCTTCTGTCATTGGCTAAAAGAATATTAAAGACATAAAAAAACTTGATCTCAACAAGTTAAAAAGAGTGAAACTCTTTCTTATATTGTCTTGAACTCTCGAAGGCCAACAATTCTTTTCTTAAGCTTCACTAGCACTGGACCTTCTGAACCCTTTCTCCATAGCTTTCGTAGTTATTTATAGGGGAATCTAGGGGTATAGCTGACCCCTTGAATTTCTCCATAATGGGGATTAACTCCATCATTATGTGGAGAAAATGTGAGTTTTAAATTGATCCAGTTTATAGTTGTCAGTTACAACAGAACGCGGATCTCACGTTGACAGACAGAACACGGAGCTTACAGGATCGTGTCTGTGTTAGAATGCAAAGCTACTCAGGCTCGCATTAAAGTTAAAACATGGAGCTCACAGGCTCGCGTTCAAAGTTAAAAGTTGGAGCTCACAGGCTCGCGTTCAAAGCTAGAATGCGCTTCTGATTGAAGTCTGCATTCAACATAGGACGCGAGGTCCGCGTTTTAATTGAAACGCGACCTCCGCGTTAGTGTGATGTCTGCATCTGAAGCCTTGTCTTTAATAACTTTTAGACAACCTACAGTTGGTGTGGAGGTTGATGTAAGGGGGGTCATTGGAAAGAAAATTGTTGGGCTGGATGTTGTGGTTGAGGATTATCAAATGGTGATGGAGGCGGTGGAGGAAGATTATTCGATGACCGTTCATGCCTGCTTCGGTACGCACCATCGGCAAGGCCTCGATCATTGAATTTGAGAGATAGCCTCTTGATTTCTTAGAGCAAAGTATCCATGGTTGACTCAAAAGCACCAAGTCTCTCTTCAACTCTTCAACAGTGCCTACTCTCGTGGAGAGGCTGGACTACTTGTCATCATCTCCAACCATCATCGGAGCATTTGCCCAAGTTCGGATACCACTTGACGCAGACGGGAATGCGAAGAAGATAATTTACGCGGGTTAGATCTCGTTCTAGCGTTGAGGAACCCTAAAGAGATCTCCAAGTACCCGAATCCACAATCAAGAATGACCTGAATCCATGAGCCAAAAGGAGCAGCTCGAATCCACAAGCAAATATGAAAAAAAACTAAAATTTACTGATTGAAAGTTGCATACAAATACAAGAGATTCAATGCCCTTTTATAGCCTCAGAATAAATCATATTCTATCTATGAAATTAGATTCAAAATAAAGAAAGAAAATTTAAAAATAAAAATAAATAAAACTAAATTAAATCCTAAACATGTTAAGATACAGTTGATACGCGCATGTCGGTCGACCGGGCGGTCGACCGATTGACAAAACTTTGCTCTCGGGTTCTGCTCGGTCGACCGGGTGGTCGACCGACTGAGGAGTCTTTAGTTTCTATAAATGTCGGTCAACCAGGTGGTCGACCGACTGTAAAGTCTCTATTCTCGGAAAAATCTTCTCTCAAGGCACGGTCGACAGGACGGTCGACCATTGAGATGGGTGGGATTGTCGGTCCCTCGGGCGGTCGACAAAAGTCTATTGTTTTGCCTGCCTTGCCTTGATCTCTTGCATCGTTATCCTCCCCTTTCCTCCTGACTCTTCTTCTCTGCACAATTCCTCTTCATAAAGCCCACATCGCAGTACCAACATTCAAACAGCTTGCAATCCCTAGACTTGGAACACCATTTGTGCTCTCCTTCTCGCTTCTCAACGGATTGACGCTGATCATGAGGCCATCTCCAAATAAAACCATCACTCCAACTCCTTTGTCGAGACTGATCTAGAAATTATGTAACAATCATCTCGTTATGCCTGAGAGTATTCTTTTCAACAACAATGTCGTCAAAATGTGATCATGTGGAGGCAAAAATGCCAACAGGGGCAACAACCTTGTCTTCATCTTCGATCCCCACATTAAGAGATGACAGGGCCCACACGAGGCACAAATGGAGCCCAGATTGGAGGCACAATTTGAATACTACTTTAACTATACTTAAGTTTTAATAATTTAATAAAAACTTATCTAATACACATAAACACCTTGTTATGTTAAGTCAGTAACCCTTAAACTAAGTATTATTGGATGGGTTACATAGTGGCTTACTTGACTCAATTATAAAAAGTAAAGAATCTAAAATTGAATATTTATATTGGATCTAAGATTATAAACCATTCATTGAATCAAAACATTATAGCCAATATAAATAGACTAGTGTTTTTTATTCTGTTTTATTTCTTTTATTCTTCTTTTAGCTGGTCATAATTTAGTAACTTTAGTTTAAATTAGTTCAATAAATTATATTGTTACAGATAAATAAATATCAAGTTTAAATTAGGCACAAAGTAGAAGTGCTAAATTAGATAAGAATAGACTAACATGATTCAAGCGCAAATGAAGGCACAAATATGCTAGTACAAATGAGCCCAATGGAGGATTTGAGTTGTCCCAATATTCAACGGACTGATACATGAATCAAGAGTTTTAAACCTATGGGCCTATGTGGGTCATAGGCACCAATATTGACACACAACAAAAGGACTAACACACAAAAAGGATTAGTGCACTTTGAAAATTGATTAAGGCACACACCACTATTTCCTAAAATACCCTTTTATCTAACTTCTTAAATTTTTTACCTAATCTCCAAAATGCCCTTCACCCCTCCTCTCTCACACAGCTCTTTCTCTCTCACACCGGTCTCCTTTCTCTCTCTATCTCTCTCTCTCTCACACACAGCTCTCTCTCTCTCTCTCTCTCTCTCTCTCTCTCTCCTCTCTCTCTCTCTCCCCCCCCACTCAGCTCTCGACCCAAGCCAACTACGCACGCCGATGAGCAAGTGATTTTGAGGTTTTTATTGATTTTATAAAATTTGATGAATGTATGTTAGATTTGTTCAATTTGATGGGTTTTAGTTAGTATTTAGGGTTAATTTGTGTTTTATTTGTTGTTAAATGCCAAAGAAATGCAAGAAAAATATTGATTGCACCGCAAAAATTGAAAAACTATGATTGAACTTGGTTGGATTTTGTCGAAGGTTGGAATTAAAAACTTCCTTGGGAACTCGCATTCCAGGATGTCTTCGTGAGGAGGGGTCAGAGATCTTGGCAGCTGAAGGCGTTGGGTGGCCTTACAGCTTGCTTCCGCGATCTGCCTTTGGATCAGTTTGTCAAGGACTCGGAGGTTGGGAGAACCACCAATTTCAGGCTCACTTTCTATTTGCATCGATGGCTAGTTGTTTTGGAGGGCAGCGATTTGTACCTGGAGTTGATTGTTGAGCCACCTCAATGCTTCCTGCTCTCGGATGATATTCTTGCGTCGAGTGCCGCTTGCTTTCGATCACGATTTGATTGGGCTTGTTGTTCCTTCATCTACTCTTTCATGTCGGCGAGTATCTGAAAGAGCTGGTCTTCATATGGCTATGGTGGCTCCTGAGGCGAGGAGCCGGTGTCCTCGGTGGTACGCGACTGGTCATCAGTAAGCGAGGAGGTCGTACCCTCAGCGGTTCTGATAGCCTTGCTTTTGGATGTTGCGTTGTTAACAGCTTGCTTTTTTGGGGCCATCATCAATATGGAAGAGGCTTTTTGAGGAGGATTTTAGCTTTTTATGGGAGAGATCTTGAGTGTAGGGACTCAAATCTCAATAAAAATATCAATTTGTGGTAGAGATTTTTCATTGTGAATGATCAGACGATCGATCCACACCACAAGACAGAGAGAGGTTTAGAATGTGAGTGTAAAATGATGATCACCACAAAAGAGAGAGACATGGGATTTTTATGTGGAAACCTAAATTGGGAAAAAAAGCCATATGGAGGAGGAAGAAAATCTACTATAATCTGCCAATTTATAAGGATTACAGGGATTGTTTAGAGTGTTTCCATACAATGGCTGACTGTAGAAGTATTTGAAATGTCATGATATTAGGTCCAAAGAGAGGATCCAGGTCTAGGTCACTCAGTTTCCCTTCTCGTTGGAAACGGGGTCCATTTATACTGAACTGTTGGTAGTGATGAGAGCTGATGAGTTTTTTGTAACTGTACGATCTACATGTGCAAATTTATTGTAGTGACTGTGATTATGAGCGGTAGACTATTAGGATTTCATGTAGGTAATCTATTCATTGTTCATAATTGTCCGCCTTGAATGCACATTCAAGGGGGTTACACATCTCTAACGTGGGAGAAGGGAAGTGGCATAATTGTAGGCGGAGATCGCGGTGAGCGCTATTGGGATTTCTCGTGTGAAGTTGAAAATCTTGAACTGTAGGTGACTCCGGAGGGTGATATCTTCGGAATAGGAGATAGCTCTGGGATTTCTCTGGGTGGCAGAGCTTGCAGGGAATGATCGGGAGCTATGGTCAACTCGGTGAGAGGCTATCAGTTGTATGGATGCATGTCAACATCTTGATGAGGATCAAATTTTGACCACTACTCGTTTGTATGACTCATAAGTTTGATCCCGCAATAGTTTAAGCAACTTTATACATCTCCAATTATTATTATTATTTATGCAAAGCTTTGTCCTTGTTTACTCAGTTTTGGAAATCCCTTGAATATAATATTAGCTCCCCATCTACGGACTGCTATTTCTATGGCTATTGCCTTGAGTAACCTACAATAATTCCTCGAACTCGTGCACTACATCAATATATTGTTGGAATTGAAGAATATAAATGCAAATCTTTGAGTTGAATTATGGCGAGATCCGTTGATCGAATCAATTGGATGATGGTTGGAGTGTGTTCTCCTTCCATTGGGGATGAACGTAGTATATTCACATGTTCAATTCCAACTTCGAATGAATGAGATATTCAAGTCTAAAGATTGCCTAATTCAAAGCCAAAATAGGACTAAGGTAGCTAAAAACATTTAGTCCCACATTGGCCGTGGGATAGAAGTTCGTGGTGTATAAATATAGAAAATTGAGAACAAAGGGCGTGCCCTTTGGGTACTTGGAGTTTTCGCGCGTGAAAAGGAGGGAACTATGCCCGCACGTGCGTGCGTACGCGCGCGAAGCAAGTCTGCGTTATGAACTGGAAAGTAGAGTTCCAAAGCGACTTCCAGCGAGAAGTGGGAATCCGAAGCGACTTCCAAAGAAGATTCTGCGAAATTTGTTCTAAAAGAGGAATCAAAAAATTCAACAGATTCTGTTATAGGAATTGTTGTTTGAATCTGGTACTTCTAAAGAAAAATATTCTTCAACCTTCCTTCGTCCTCAACAGTGGGTGCTACTCCAAAGTAAACTCAAGCTTTGATGCCTACTCCACTTCCTAACCCGAAGCCGGAGAAGCCAGGAAAATTTGATGGCACATAATTCAAGAGGTGGCAACAAAAGATGCTCTTCTACTTGAACTACCTGAAGCATAAGCGAAAGGAGCTAAAGTTGAAAGATCTCCTTGATTGTAAGGCTTCGTATCGAGGAGGACAACCGCAAGTCCGAGAAAAGGAGCAGTAAGAACTCCTACGAAGCAAAAGCCAATGTGATCGAAGACTCAAAGGGGAAAGCGTCTACTTCCAAAGGCTTAAAGTGGAAGAAGACTTCCCAGGGGTACAAAGGCAAGGCCCAAGAAGGTAAGAACATGCGCTTCAAAGGAACCTGCTACATCTGCAACAAAGAGGGGCATAAGGCGAATGAATGTCGCAGCCGTCTCAAGATGAACAAGAAGAGCCATCCACAGGCGAACTTGACCAACCATGAATCGCCAAGCCTTTCAGCTGTAGTGTCAGAAGTGAATTTGACAACCAATAATAAGGATTAGTGGGTAGACACTAGAGCTACTCGGCACATCTGCTCGGAGAAATTGTTATTCTCAGAATATCAAAGGCTAGAGCAAGATGAGCAACTATTCATGGGTAATTCAGCTTCCTCAAAGGTTGAAGGAAAGGGCAAGGTCATCCTGAAGTGGACATCGGGGAAAGAGCTTACTCTTAACGATGTGCTTCATGTTCCAGACATCCGCAAGAATTTGATCTCCAGATCAATACTTAGTAAGAAAGGATTTAGAATGGTATTTGAATCCGATAAATTTGTACTTACTAAGGGAGGGATGTATATAGGAAAGGGTTATCTTGTTGATGAACTTTTTAAAGCCAATGTTGCAGTGGTAGATAAAAAGTCTATGTATTTGTACCCGAAGCTTATAAATAAAGGAAAATCTTCTGTTTATTTGCTTGAGTCTCCTATTTTGTGGCATGCTAGATTAGAGCATGTAAATTACAAGTCATTAAAGAACTTGTCTAATCTAGAATATATTCCTAAACTCAACTTGGAAGAAATTCGCAAGTGTGAGATTTGTATTGAGACCAAGTTGGCGAAAAATTCATTTCACTCAATTGATCGAAATACAAAACCTTTAGGGTTAATTCATAGCGATCTGTGTGATTTGAAATTTATGCCAACTAGAGGCGGTAAAAAGTATTTCATTACTTTTATTGATGACTGTACAAGATACTGTTATGTGTATCTTTTAAACAGTAAGGATAAGGCAATAAATATGTTTATAACATATAAAGCCGAAGTTGAGAATCAACTCAATAAGAAACAAGATTCTAAAATCCGATAGAGGCGGAGAATATGAATCAAATGATTTTAGTGAGTTATGTGCTAATTTTGGTATAATCCATCAAACTACAGCACCATACACTCCTCAGCAAAATGGAATTGCTGAACGGAAGAACAGAACTTTGAAGGAGATGGTAAATTCTATGCTCGTAAGTTCTGGAGCTCCGCAGAACTTGTGGGGGGAAGCTCTATTAACTGCAAATTATATTCTAAATAGAGTACCCCACAAGAAACTTGGTCTAATACCATTTGAGTTATGGCATGAAAGAATACCTTCCTACCATTACCTCAAAATGTAGGGGTGCCTTGCAAAGGTGCTGGCACCATTACCTAAAAAGACTAAGTTGGGAGCAAAAACTATGGACTGCATATTCATAAGCTATGCCTTGAATAGTAGTGCTTACAGATTTCTGGTTCATAAATCAGAAATACCAGATATTCATGTAAACATGATTATTGAATCTAGAGATGCTGTGTTCTTTGAAGATATCTTTCCATACAAACGAGAAGCAGATAAGACTTCTGGGAAAAGAACACACGAGATGGCGTTCAGGGACGAAAACCCCGAGGAACTAATTGTTAATGCAGAAACTGAACCAAGAAGAAGTCAGAGATCTAGAATCTCAAAATCTTTTGGTCCAGATTTCATAGCATACGCTATTGAAAGCGAGCCTCAAACATTTAAGGAGGCTATGTCAACCTCAGAAGCACAAATGTGAAAAGAAGCTACAAATAGCGAAATAGAATCCATACTAAGTAATCATACTTGGGAATTGGTAAACTTGCCTCCTAGTAGTAAACCAATTGGGTGTAAGTGAATTTTCAAACGAAAATTAAAACCCGAGGATCTATCGATAAGTACAAGGCTAGATTAGTAGCCAAGGGTTATCGACAAAAAGAAGGACTTGACTACTTCGATACTTATTCACCAGAAACAAGAATAACGTCCATTCGAATGTTGATTGCAATTGCAGTATTGCATAACTTAGATATCCATCAAATGGATGTCAAGACTGCATTCTTAAATGGTGAATTAAATGAAGAGATATATATGGAGCAACCTGAAGGATTTATAGTCAAGGGCCAAGAACACAAGGTGTGTAAATTGGTAAAATCCTTATACGGTTTAAAGCAGGCTCCTAAACAATGGCATGAGAAATTTGATAGTGTCATGATCAAAGATGGATTCACTATCAATGAATGCGATAAGTGTGTGTTCACTAAAACAGTTGAAAATGCATGTATCATTGTTTGTTTTTATGTAGACGACATGTTGATACTTGGGACTAATATTGAAATTATTAAGTTCACTAAACGAATGTTATCCAACAGTTTTGATATGAAGGATCTGGGGGTTGCTGATATAATTTTAGGAATTAAAATCACCAGAACACCAGATGGAATCAGTCTATCTCAATCTCACTATGTGGATAAGATGATAGAAAGATCCAAGGATCATGGGATAAAAGAGAATACAAATCCTTTTCTCCCACACGTCCACCTTCATAAGAATACATGAACTGGAATACGCCAGTTGGAGTATTCTCAGATTATCAGAAGTCTAATGTATTTGATGAATTGTACTAGACCCGATATTGCTTATGCTGTAAGCAAGTTAAGCAGATACACTAGTAATCCTAGTGATCTACATTGGACCGCTCTACTACGAGTATTGGGTTACGTATCACATACCAAGAAATATGCCTTGAGATATGGACAGTATCCACCTGTACTTGAAGGATACAGTGATGCTAATTGGATTGCAGATTCTGAGAAAATCAACTAGCGGATACGTATTTACTCTAGGAGGAGCAGTGACATCATGAAAATCTTCTAAGCAAACATGTATTGCCCATTCCACTATGGAATCGGAATTCATAGCCTTAGATAAGGCCGGAGAAGAAGCAGAATGACTTCGACAATTCTTAGAAGATATACCATTATGGCAAAAGCCAGTGCCCGCTATATGTATACACTGCGATAATCAAGCAGCTATATCTAGGGCACAAAATGTTATATACAACGGTAAGTCTAGGCATATTCGTCGTAGACATAATACCGTGAAGCAGTTGCTCTCAAATGGAATTATCTCTATTGACTTTGTATCGTCAAAGGATAATTTAGCGGATCCGCTTACTAAAGGTTTAAGTGGAGAGCATATAAACTGCGCATCGAGGGGAATGGGTCTAAAAGCCTAACCTTACCGAGTCAGTTTAATGGAAACCTCACTTAGAGATTGGAGATCCCACGGACTAAGTTCAAGAGGAAAAACTAGTTATGATTGACTAAACAAGTAAGACTTGGGAGCTTGACTCCAATCCATTCCTATGGTGCACATAAGTGCTTTTCTACAAGTGGATTAAGGATAAGCTTAACGCTTTTAATGATGCCTATATCTTGTTACTAAACAAGTGGAGTAGAGTAGACTACTCTTAATAGGACGATCACCTATGTGAGTATAGAGTTGGGTTGACTCTTTGGGAATTTCTATGGAGGCTGTTATTCCCTAAAGATACTCTCTGAAACCAAGAATGTCCAGGGCCAAAACGGACACAACCGAGAACCAAAGTTGATTTGGAAAGTTACTGTGTGAAGCTTGTTGACTTGGCTTACACTAACGGCTAACAGTTCAAGACCTAGTTCACTGATTAGCCAGTAAGTCCGATAAAGATTTCGCTATGAAAGGTTCAAGACCTAGTTCACCTATCCTTATGTAGTTTCTTTTCTCAAGTACCTTTCACAATAGTGTCAGTCTCTTTGTGTGTCATTTCCTTGAATCTCCATCCATTGTGGCGGATTGTTGGAATTGAAGAATATAAATGCAAATCTTTGAGTTGAATTATGGCGAGATCCGTTGATCGAATCAATTGGATGATGGTTGGAGTGTGTTCTCCTTCCATTGGGGATGAACATAGTATATTCACATGTTCAATTCCGATTTCGAATGAATGAGATATTCAAGTCTAAAGATTGCCTAATTCAAAGCCAAAATGGGACTAAAGGTAGCTAAAAGCATTTAGTCCCACATTGGCCGTGGGATGGAAGTTCGTGGTGTATAAATAGAGAAAATTGAGAACAAAGGGCGTGCCCTTTGGGTACTTGGAGTTTTCGCGCGCGAAAAGGAGGGAACTATGCCCGCACGTGCGTGCGTATGCGCGCCGCGCCACCGCTGGCGGCGGCCGGTGCCGGGCTCGGGCTCGGGTCCTAGTCCGGGTCCGGGTCCGGGTCTGGGTTCGGGTTCGGGTTGCCTACCCGGCCTGGTTCTTTTTGAATCAGGTCTCACGGGTATGGGTTGCGAGCATACCCGCTCCGCTACCCGAACCAGACCTGCCCCGCTATCCGGATCTAAAGCCCCAGTTGGATAGCCAACGGTCGCAACTGTTGGACAGCCAACAGGTGCGACTGTTGGGTCGAACCGTTGCAACGGTTCAGACCGAACCGTTGCAACCTTTCGTTGGGTTCGAACCTGTTGGCCCCTCCTGGAGCGCTATATAAAGCGCTCTCATCTCTCAATTGAAAGGCACCAACACCAAACAACTCTCTCTCTTTCTATCTGAGTTCTGAAGCAAGTCTGCGTTATGAACTAGAAAGTAGAGTTCCAAAGCGACTTTCAGCGAGAAGTGGGAATCCGAAGCGACTTCCAAAGAAGATTCTGCGAAATTTGTTCTGAAAGAGGAATCAGAAAATTCAACAGATTCTGTTATAGTATTGTTGTCTGAATCTGGTACTTCTGAAGAAAAATATTCTTCAATCTTCCTTCGTCCTCAACAGTGGGTGCTACTCTAAAGTAAAGCAAATATTCATCCGAAATTTGTTCTTGTACCGCTGCTTCAACGATCCTGTGAAGGTACTGATTGACTACGGTTCGACCGTACGGTGATTTGGTAGTGCTATCCAAATACCGTGAAGGAGTGTTGTATCTTGGGAGACCAGCGTCCATTATCCCGTTAGCACCGGTGCGGGGGACGTAATTGTCTTAAGGAGATTCGCTCTAAGCGTACCTCACTCCAAAAACTGTATAAGTGGATTAAGTCCTTTATACAGGGGATATACTTTACAGTATATCGAGGCTGATTTAGATTCAGTCTAATTGGTGTTTAACCAAGGAAGGAAATTGAAAGGTGGTTCTTAAATTAAGGAACGTTCTATTGAACGGAAAACCTCCCACCTGATATTTGCCGACCTGGCCAATTAGATTGTTGATATCTCAGTGATCTTGATTAGTTGTCAGATTGATTTCTGTTAAGCAGATTCCCAACATATATATCTCGTGATGGTTCAAATTGCTTGATGGAGTTTCTCACAGTCTCAGCTGAAGATACAGTAGTTAAGGAGCAAACACTCTTTATCTTTGAAATTTTACAATATGATAAATAAATGGCTTAAACACTAGAAATTAGGAAGGCTCAGTAATCTGCCTAGCTAGTACTCGGGGGTACCAAGAATGGAAACAAAGAAGAAAGAAATGTACGAAAATTTTAAGAAAGAAATTGTAGCAGCAATATCAGAAAGATGTGTAATTATTGTATAAGCGATAGCTCAGAATGAGGCACAAATTAATTTGGTGCAAATTCTAGTCGAGAACCCAACAAGAATTCAACTAACCACTCGTATGATAATACACATGCTCTAGATTCCAGCAGTTTTGCCTCGATTAAAAGACTATAACAACCATGGGCATTTTTACTCCAAGAATTAGGTCAAAGATGGCATTAGTGAGTATCAAGTTCAAGGTCAACCTCAGGCAGACTCGACCACAAACTTCATGGCTAAAGGCCTGAACATGGATAGAATCAACAGTCACAAAAGTTAGGACTTGAGAGCAGAAGACCAGTTCTAATCAGAAAAACAAATAATTTCAAATAAACTCTGGAATCGTTCGACAAGTTCCACATAAAATCAGAGAAACAAATAGTTTTTCTTGAGTGCAGAAAAATTCAAGAAATCATGAAAAGCATATATACAAATAAAAGCAGAGAAAGCAAAGTGATGATTTACAGTAACACAAAAAACCAACTCAGAAAGCAAAAAGTTAAAAAGAGGGACCACTCGTGTTGCAACAACAACCTGATCGAACACCGGTGGGAAGTCGGTTCTGTCATGTGATTCTGTAAAAACATACCCACAAGCACTCGAGCGTGTCTACACAATCCAGGTAATGGTGGGGACTGCAATCTTAGATAATGGGGACTGCAGATGGCAACCACAAAATTGCCTGCACATCTCGCCATCACATCGACGCTACCCAATCAAAGGATCAATAAGCATGTACCAATCATCTCTAAGCTAACTCTTATCCATAAAGCCGACAATTAATCAACGAGTGCAGTGCAAACTTAAAAGCAGAATGTCACTGGTTACTCATTCCTTGATGAAATTATCGATTATGTTGTACAACTAACCTAGACCCGGAGTAGGTGGATGACGAAGACTGTTGTTTGGCAATAGCTGTACTGCTCTCCAGCTCCTCCACCAGGAGGTGACTCAAATCTAAGAAACATGCCAGCATAGATCTTCCACTTGAAGGTGCCACCATGTATGCATACAATGGTCCCTGAAAAAACTGGATGCTTTTAAGGTTTACATACATCAAAGGAGACAAAACTGCCTATATATATAAACTGTCATTGTTGAGAAGAAAAGAAAGCACACATCTATTGCAAGAAACTGGAACTTACCTCACAGTTTGGAATCAACCAAAACCATTAGCAAACCAATTTTTGTTGTAACATCATTTTTCACTCCAGAATGATCACCATATAAAAAACTTCGAAAAAAGTATAAGCCTGTGAAGTTTAAAATATAGCGCATAAATGACAAACTCCATTTGATTATAGATGGGTTTATCCAGTACATTCATATTCTTATGAAAAGTTATAAATATTCAAGTGACTATTGATTGATATATTTTGTAAATATTTTACGTTACAAAAGTTACCATGTTTTTCTAAACCATTATGGCCTTACAAATCCATGTTATAGATTTACTTAACCTACTTAAAACTTTCAAAACTATGAAGCATAGAGGCCTATTTATTCCATGTGCTATGCACGTGTAGAGAATTAAATTGCGTGGATTTTTTGAAAAGTCGCACGATGATAGTATATTGACAACAAAATTATAACGTATGTGATGCACATAAGAAAAAAATAACATTTTCACAGGAACAGACATGCAAAATTTAATTTCTCAACATATACAATGTCATATATAATATTGTGCAATATAATCTCTAGGCAATATGGCAAATATTTCCAAAATGTACTTTTCTATTATGGGTTAAATGTGGATTTTCTCATGGCATATCATTTTATAGGAATGGATCATGATAAGGAAAAAATTGAGTTCTAAAAAATGTGGCCCACTTTAAGAGGGTGTGAACATGTAATCTTTCTGGAATAGCCTTGGAAGTATGGACAAACATGCATTTATACAATAATAGGATAATACAATTTGTAACTATATAAAGAGGAAATGTGATATTTATGAAATATAACTTCTATAAACATATACATACCAATATAGGTATTTCAGTATGTTTCAGTATAAATGTTTTGTTTTGGATCAGATATTAGTGGTGAAGGGACTCATTGAGAAACTTCAAATAAGTTTGCCTCGTCATCAATCATCATCAAGCAATCGTGTTAGGCTGATCAAATGGACATTTTAAAAAATGAGCTCAGTTTTAATGGTATGAACCATGGTTTTAAATATTGGTCAGTTCTGAGAGGGGGAGAAGTTCAATCAGATGGTATGAACAAAAGTTTCAAATGTTGGCTGATTCTGATAAAAGGATGAGTTCAGTACAGATGTTATGAACCGTGGTTTCAAATATTGTCCAATTCTGATACATATCTACAATACTATATCGGGTTTGAGATATCGGATACAATACTAACTTTATAATATTAACCAATATCAGGGTCAATATAGTCGATATGGCCGATATGACGATATTGATATAAAAAGCGATTGGTCGATACCAATACCAACACCGAGATTTTAAACCATGTATGAAACCTCTTTCTTAGAGGATTTGTGGATTTGAATCTCCCTAGTTATAATGTAAGAAGAAGTATTTCAATTATAGTCGAAACTCATATATATTGGCGATTTTGTATCGGATTTCGACGTGCCTGGTACTGTTTTGGGCCTTCAAAATCGGCATGTGTTGAAACTTATAAAGATTACCGATTATTTATAGTTTCAACTGATATCGTGTTTGCATTGGCTAAATTAGGTTCGCATTAGCCAACACATGCTAATATTTCCCTATCGAAAAGGAAAGAAAATAAAAAAGAAAATAAATGAATAGAAAATAAAAGAAAAGAGAACAGAAAGGAAAGACAAGGAAAAAAAAGAAAGTAAAAAAGAAAAGAAAATCATAAAAATAAAAGAAAAGACAACGAAAAAAAAGAAGTGAAAAAGGAAAAGAAAAATGATAAGGCAACACCTTATGGCCACTACTCAAGAAGCCCAAGCCCACTTAATTGGGCCTGAAGAAGGTCCATCACCATGGGCACATGGGCGAAGAACAAGATCAGGTTGTCCTTCTGGCACAAAAGACTAAACGATCCCTTCATATAACCTATATAAAGGGTCTCACACCTACCACGAGAGGCATTAGAGAGGTTTTGGTCAGGACCGGGACCCGACCCTTAATGACTCTGTCTTGCAGGTCATCTCTGACTCCTGAGACACTTCACCCCTATATCAAAACTCTAAAATCAAAACAGGGCTCAGAGCCACCAAATGAGCCCATACCCACTTTCCTATACTTCCTAAAAAAGATAGAAAATAACAAAGAAAGGATAGACAACCTTTCCCAAGTTCTTTCCTTCCTTGATAGTTAAACAATTCTCTTTCTATGTTTTAATTATCTCCCGCATATCCTTTTATTTCCTAGTAGCAAGTTATTTGTGGTCCTCACCCACGAAGTCAGAAGAAAACCGCACGACATGTATGTTTGCACACAAAACCCCATTTACTTCTCATTTAAGCTATATGTGCCTTATATATATATATATATACTTCTTTCTGCATGATTATTAGTATTCTTGCTTTCTTTTTAGTCGTGTTGTTTCCTTGGGTCTCTATTATATTGAACTCAATCTTTATTCCACTTCTTCATCTATATATTATTATGTACGGACATTTGTATGTATTATTGCAGCGATTTTGATTCATCATAACGATTTATATAGGTTGCTCAGGTTACATTAAGTTTAGCATGTATACATGGGGTATCCTCCTCGCGTATATATATCGCTGACTCTCGTCGCGTTCCGCTCAAGCGTATTTTGAGAAGCAGGATGTGACATCATTCCTCAGACTCATCGGACTGGGAATCTGACGTTAGCGGTGGGTTGTCTTCAAAAATCACTTCACCAATATAACATCAATCAGTTAGGTGAAGAAAGATGAAGACATTGTGCTGTTCGACAGCGATCCTTGAGCTCAAAAACTTAAACTTCAGTGGGAGAAATGCTTTTAACAACATGAACCTCCTATAGAAGATAAGATGGTCCAAGTCGATGTGGTGATCAAACACACCCAAAGCTCATCTATGTAAGCGAAAGTTTGTCGCTGATAGAGAAGCAAGATCTTATGTCTCTTATATGAAAATAATAGATGTCTTTGCTTGGAGCTATGAAGACGTGCCTGGTCTCGACCTTCACATGGCCATGCATCATCTTAACATTAAACAGGACTCTAAGCCAGTTAAGCAACCACAACGATGGTTTCGCCCTGACATCATAGAGGCAATCGAGATCGAGGTTCACAAACTCATCGAACGTGGCTTCATTCGAGAAGAGCAGAACCTAGATTGGGTCGCTTACATTGTGCCCATTCTTAAAAAGAATGAAAAGACCAGACTCTGCATTGACTTCCATAATCTTAACACAGCCTGTCCTAAGGATAAATTTCTATTACCCATCATTGATGTCATAATTGACAACACATGTGGCTTCGAAAGGATGTCCTTTATGGCTGACTTTTCTGGGTACAACCAAATTAAGATATACCCAGATGATGAAAAACATACGTAATTCCGAACACCGTTGAGGTGTACTGTTACACGATGATGCCATTTGGTTTGAAGAACGCTAGTGCAACCTACCAATGTGCTATGAACACAATCTTCCTTGAGCATTTATAAAAGACAGTGGAATGATATGACGATGATATTGCAATCAAAAGTCACAGTAAAGACAACCACCTACCTAAGAATGGTGTTCGACATCATGTGGCTCATCAGCTGAAAATGAACCTGACAAAATCATTATTAGGAGATCAAGCGGCAAATTCCTTGGATTCATTGTCACATCAAAAGAAATTCATCTTGACCCCGATAAAATCAAAGCCATCCAAAATATGCAACCTCCAAAGACACTCAAGGAGCTCAGAGGTTTACAAGGCAGGCTTGCCTACATCAGAAGATTCATCGCCAGTCTATGTCGCTGTCTCGCTCACACGATTAATGAAGAAAAGTGCCTCTTGGAATGATGCTTGTTAAAAGGCTTTCGAGGATAT
Source organism: Agave tequilana (assembly GCA_038442645.1). NCBI lineage: Eukaryota > Viridiplantae > Streptophyta > Magnoliopsida > Asparagales > Asparagaceae > Agave > Agave tequilana. The sequence goes on along the minus strand of JAVJIF010016174.1, from coordinate 46,247 downwards.
CAAAGAATACCTCACCAAGACTCCGGTCCTGGTGGCTCCCATTTCGAAAAAATTATTCTTGCTTTATGTAAAGTTATGGACCACTCTCTAGGCGTCCTACTTGCACAAAAGAATGATGAACGCTTTGAGCAAGCCATCTACTACTTAAGCAGAATCTTAATTGAGCCGAAAGCCACTACAACCTAGTCAAGAAAGTATGCTTCGCTCTTGTCTTCGCCATCCAGAAGATGCGGCATTACTTGGTCGAGCAGACCATTCATGTCATTTCTAGAGTCAATCTTTTAAAGATTCTCATGACGAAGCCAGGATCTTCAAATTTCAGATTGGATAATTAGGCCATATTGCTGTCCTAATATGATATGACCTTTGTATTCCAGAAGACGATAAAAGGTCAAGCCCTCGTAGACTTTCTTGTAACTCATCCGGTTTCAAAGACTTCAAAGTTGCACGAAGATATCCAGACAAGGTCATCGAAGCCAACATGACCTCAAAAGACGAAGTTTGGCAAATATTCTTTGATGGCGCAACAAGGATGGGCCATAAAGGCAAAATAGTTACAGGAGTGGGGTGGTGTTTGTCTCACACATAATCATGTTCTTTCTCGTATTTTTTCATTAACGGAATCTTGTTCCAATAATGTGGTCGAGTACAATGTCCTACTCATTGGCCTCCAGCTTGCTCGATAAATGAGGGTACAATACTTTGAAGCCTATGATGACTCCAAATGATTATTAATCAAATCAAGGGAGAGTGCGAGGTTCGTCATGAAGACTTAATACCTTATCACCGTGCAGCCATCCAGTTGGCTAACATATTTGATGGCTTCTATATCAGCCATGTGTCTCATCTCCAAAATGCAAAGGCAGAGTTCTAACTGCACTTGCGGTTATATTGGCCTTATCGGCTGATACCAGTTACCGTCTCATGGTGGCAACTCTCATCTCTTCTGTCTGAAGTATAGTTTAGAGGTTAACGAAATTCATACAACCTCAACAAACTTCAAACCTAGAGACTGGCGATTTTTCATCATCGACTATGTCTTGCATGGCATATTGCTCGATGATCCTAAGGAGGCAGCTTCTATTCGACGAAGAACCCTTCATTTCTATTATATCTGGAGGTAAAGACACTTTACTGTCATTCATATGATGGTGTACTTCTCCACTCCTATACAACACGAAAGCACAAGAAGTAATCAGAAAAGCTCATGATGGCTTATGTGGTACCATCAGCCAGGTCCGAAGCTAAAAGATCGATTGCTCAAACTTGGCTATTATTGGCTAATAATGATCATCGACGCAATGCAATATGCAAAATAGTGTAAAGCCTATCAAATCCATGTGAATTTCACAAACCAACCCACAGAGCTGCTCTACCCCCATAACAGCTTCATGATCATTTGAAGCATGGAAAATCGATGTTATAAGACCCATCAGCCCTCCATCGGTGAAAGGTCATTGGTTTATTCTTATTATAATTGATTATTTTTCGAGTACACGGAAGCTATATCACTCACTGAAGTTAAAATTATTAATGTTATTAACTTCATTAAACACCATGTCATCCATCGATTTGGTGTTCCTAGGAGGATCATCCATGACAATATCCTCAATTTGCGAGCCAATCATTCACCGATTTTGTGACAAATATTGAATTCAGAATGTAACTTCAACTGCATACAACCCCGCCGCGAACAGATTAGTAGAAGCATTCAACAAGATGAATATCAAGCTCCTCAAAAAGTTCTTCTCCATAAGCAAACGAGATTGGAACGAGAAGCTCAGCGAATTTTTTTGGGCCTATCGAATGATGGTCCGAACCCCAACAGGCAATATGCTTTTTCACTGATCTATGAGTGTAACTCAGTCATACCTTAAGAAATTCAAATATCATCACTTCGAGTTGCCTTAGCAACTAAGATGACACAAGGAGACAACGATCAATTACGTCTCTAGGAGCTTAAAGTGCTAGATGAGAAGCGATTACAGGCTCGATAACATATTGAGCTTTATCAGGCTCGAATCTCGAAAACTTTCAACAAAAAGGTCAAAGAGAGAGTTTTTCAGAAGGGTGATTTAGTCTTAGCTGTCAGGCGACTCATAGTCATGACGCACAAGATCAAAGGAAAATTCTAACCTAAATGGTAAGAACTATTTTTAATAGAGATGGTCTACTCAAATAGAGCTTATCACCTCGCAAATCTAAATAGTGATGTACTCATGATATCGATCAATGGCAATTTTTGAAAAAGTACTATTCATAATCATGTTAACACTATACCTCTGATCGTGTAAGTACTATTTGTGATCACGTTAATACTATACCTCTGATCACCTAGTCAGAGTCATCTAACTATTAATCCTTTCATGAAATCCTCTTTCCCAAGCGAGAGACTCCAACCTTCTCTGATTGGTTAGATGGATCTGGGTTTATAACAAAATGTTTTGGTGTGGCCAAAAGGAAGTGTTCTTCTTAAAAGGATTGCATCACCTACTAATATTGTCGAGCCGATCGAACATTGAAAGACAATGATGCATGTATAAACATTGAAGAATAGACAAAGGCAAACTATCAGTTTTAGATTTGTCACTCTTCTCTACCACTGAAATTGAGTCGAACTCATTGAAGAAGGCTCGTGATGCACCTTGGCAGAACCTTTTAATGTTTTCACATTCATATCAAAGTGTGGCGACTGATTGAGGATCAGAGAGAATTTCACAATGAATGATAATCTCCTGATAAATTCCTCACGGAGTTTATACTCGCTTCTTTAATCCCCAATGAGATTTTAGAAGTCATCTGCAGAGTGAAAATCCAGAAAGTACACTATGTTAATTAAAGTAATATAGAAATCTAATGCCTCTGACGGTTAAGGATAGAGGAAAAAAGTTGGCTTTTAGGCACAACGAAAAGTCCTCTACAACTCATCATGCTGAGGGAAATAGCATGGCTAGCTCAACTTAAATGGTAGTTAGTAAAGATAAATCAAATCCGTTAATACCTAAGAGTTTGCTAAAAGTCTTAAAGTACCTGATCCCGCCAATCTGACCAAATTTCCTTACCAATTCCTTCCATGGAATGGTAGGACCATACAAAACTGTATTTATTTTTCCAATGAAATGAATTATAGGTCGAGCCTATCATGTTAGCATTAAACCTCTAACAGTAAAACTTCAATATATCCCCAGCGAATATTCTATTTGTCATTTTTTGCAATAGAAGGACAGGTCCACTCAAATTACACAAATCGCAAAGCCAATTACTGTTATGTTCAAAATCACACTTCTAGCTGTAGGCAAATCTTTGTTAAGTTAATATCACACCTCTGATAATTCATTCCTATCTCTAGTGGAACACTTGTCACATTAATGCTTACCTCTGAAAAAATCTTATTTTATTGCCCGGTGAGATATTTAGCTATCACGTTAATGATTACCTATGATAACTCTTTCAAATACTATAGGGAACAATCATTTCTCTTTGAAATCCCCACAGGAGTCACTAGTGTCACATTAATGATTTCCTCTGATAACTTCTTATAGATTTCTCACGGGATCTCAGGGAATGTTAACTCTGCTGCAAACTCATCATGTAGTTATTCATGTCACGTTAGTGATTACTTCTGAAGTCTCAGAGAATGCTGAATTCTCTATATAAAATCCTCACAGAATTTTCATTCCCCAACAAGGCATTTAGTTATCATGTTAATGATTACCTCTAATGAATCTCTCTCAAAACATCAAAGGGGATGCTACTTGACCCTATAAGATTCTGTGAGGAGTGCTGAACTTTTAAGGGGATTCTACTCTACACTGTCCCTAGTGGACATGCTTACAGTCCAGTATGGACTGCCATCTTAATCCTCAGCGAATTTTCTCGCTTAGCTTAAAGGTTCCTAATCTACCATGTTCATGCTACCTCTGAATAGATAAGATCACTGTCTTTGTGGCATCGAGTCTGTCATATCTGTAAGATCACTGAATAGGTAAAGTCCACCTTAATCTCTATGATGCCTGTATGACCTCTGAACAGTGGATTCTTTTTATGACTCAAGCTGTTCTCCTTGTTGGATTACTGAACAGACGAGTTCATGTTCCTCTACTCCATCCCAGGGTAGGAATTTCTAGCTATCAAGTTAATACGACTATCTCTGAATAGCGGATTGTGAGCCTGATATCTCTTAGTCGGTTATGCTCATATTACCTCTGAGCCAATGGGTGCTCAAATCCAATTCACTCTTACAGTCCTTAGTAGAATAGTGGATTGTGATCATGGTATCTCTTAGTTGGTGATGTCCATATCACCTCTGAACCAACGGGTGTTCAGATCTAATTCACCCTTATAGTCTCTAGTGGGCTAGCTGTCAAGTTAATAAGACTATCTCTGAATAGAGGACTCTGAATTTTGTATGTCTTAGTCTATCATGTTTATTACACCTCTGAATAGACAGGTCTCTATAATGATTCACCAATTTTCATTCCTAATCTGTTATGTCCTTGTTACCTCTGAACAGACGGACCCCTAGATCTACCCTCTTTTATCCCCAGTGAATTCATTTGCTTTAGATTGGTTTTATCATTTACATAACCTTTGAATAATTTTTATCACGTTCCTAATTCTTTTAGGAGTTTTATTTGATGAAATTTCACCCTCAGTTCTTTTTAAGAACTTGCATGCTAAGTGTTCCCTTACGGAAGACTTAAATTACCTATGGGTAATCAAATAAGCATAAAAAAGCAGAAATCGAGAAGAACAAACGAGTCAAAAAGGGATTTTATTGATTCAATGAAAAGAGATATATTGATTTTATTACATCAAATTTGTCTCTCATATGATTTGAGTTTCTCCTCAAGAGCAGACAATTTGTGTCTCTTACTTTCTTCAGCCCTGGATATGGCCTGAGACTTCAGCTCCTCCCCGTTGAAAGCAACCATCAGAGCTAGGCGAGATCAGATCTCCAGCAATGCTGCCCTCTTCTCCGCCTTCAGATGATGGACTTGAGTGCTCTTAGTGGTCAACAGTTCCAGTTGGGCAGTTCTTGTCGCACGCACTAACTCAGCTTTGAATAAGAGGAAGTTGGCCCTCTTTATCATTTACTCTATCCTCTCAATCTGATCATTGGCAGAAGCGAGTGTATTATTAAAGCCCTCAATTGCGAACATAAAAATAATAGAAATGCGCTTTCTCCTTTCTTTGTTTGCATAAGAATATCACCGTTTCCTTTCACGGAAAGTCTCTTATCATCACCCGTCCGAACTTCACTTTTAATAAATTTATTAAGGTTTACGAACACCATCTTGTTTTCAGTCATATGATTGCTACATCTGTTGTTGATGTATCACACTTCATCGTGTGCAATTTCTTCGACATTACATATGAGAAAGAGAGTATTATCCTCACTCTTCTTTTCTCGCTCGTGCATGAAGTTGTTGGAACCTATTTCGATGAAGACGTTCGTGAAGATCAAATTCATTTGGAGCTCTAACACATGACGAATCAAGAGTCCGACATGATCAAGATGTGCCAAGGAGAGTTGATAGAGTGTGGTTTGTAAAGTTGAAGTAGCATGTAAAAGCCTTGACACAAACACACACTTCATTGGTCCATTAGTCGACTTGAAGACCATTATAAGTCGACTAACCCATTGACTAGTCGACTTAACCCAAACACAAGTCGACTAATCCTGTGTCCTGTATCAGACCCAACTCTCTGTTTGATAATTAGTCGACCAACAGTAAACCAAGTCGACTAATATCATTTTGTAGTCGACTTATAGAATTCCCCTAGTCGACTAATCCTTGGTCAAGTCGACTTGAAGGTAGTTGCAGTCGACTTGAAGTAGTTATTCTGAAACTGTTCTTCCAACGGCCACTGACCTAGTCGACTAATAGCTAAACATAGTCGACTAATAGAAGGAATTTTGCCTAGGTTAGTCGACTAACTCCATGGGCAAGTCGACTAATAGGCAGTTCTGACTGTTGGACAATTTTCATTATCTGGTCTTTTGTGCAACTGTTTTCAACGTTCCTTTGATTCAAATTGCACCTAATAACTCCCTAACTAACCCTAGTCTTCAGCTATAAATAGGGAAGTTATACCAAAGGCCAATTACCAAGAGTTTTTCTCAGTTTTCCAAAAAGCGAAAATCTGCAAATCTGAAAAACTGTTTTCTAACTTCAGTCTTCACCAAATTCTAAATTCCATTTGTGAAGTCCTCTGAAGTTTGTCTCCTATACTAGACCTTGTCCACATACACATCTGTACCAAGGCTTATAGGATAAAAGAGTTGTAATTCTCAAAGTGTTCATTGTACACGGGAGGCTTCTTGGTTGAAGAGGCAAGTTGTACAAGGTGACCATTGTACACGGGAGGCTTCTTGGTTGTAGAGGCAGTTGTATAAAGGTAAAAGGTGTTCTCTTGGTGGAAGAGAAGGTGTACACATTTGGCGAAGGGGATTCGACAAGTGGTGTACATGTTGTATTGATTTTGGGTGGCAAGATCAAGGTTAAAGAAAAATCTCAAGCGGGTGGCTTGGGGACTGGATGTAGGTCACAAGGACCGAACCAGGATAAATCTCTTTGTTTGCGTTTGTCAATTTCTGAGATTTGTTTTCCTTTACATGCAAGTTATTTATTTTGTTTATTTACTTAACGCTAATCCTTCTAGTTTTAGATTTGTGTTGACTTGAGTTATTTTAAATCTATAGTTGCCTACAAGAGATAATTCCGCAATTAGTCCTTATCTCAACGATCCTACAATTGGTATCAGAGCGAGGGTCATCAACCGACATCTACATTCCTACTTCATCAACCGGAGTACACGCTTTGATCCTACATTTGATATCAGGGCGGATACAAGTCAACAACAAAGATGGCAACGGAGTTTCATCATCCCAGTACAAAGAAGGTCATTCTACACAACGTCCACCGCTATTTTACGGAACCAACTACAACTATTGAAAGTGTAGAATGAAGATATACTTGCAGTCACTCAACTACGACCTTTGGAACATCGTAGAAGCATCATACACCAAGCCTACAACCAACTGCAACGCTTGGAGTGAAGATCAAAAGAAGAACGCGAACCTTTACGCCAAAGCAATGAATGCTCTATTCTGTGCCCTTACCAAAGAAGAGTTCAACCGAGTGTCAACAGCAACTTCTGCACATCAAATATGGCATACTCTTCAGGTAACACACGAAGGCACTAATAAAGTTAAGGAATCTAAAATATCTGTTCTTGTCTACAGGTTTGAGTTATTCAAAATGGAGGAGAATGAAACCATATCCGAGATGGTTACAAGATTCACCGACATCACCAATACTCTTGCATCCCTTGGAAAGGACTACACCCAAGTTGAAAGAGTTCGAAAGATCCTTCGTGCACTCACACCAGAATGGGAGAAGAAGACAACCGCCATTGAAGAGGCGAATGATCTCTCAACTATGACATTAGAAAACCTAATCGGTAATCTAATGGCATATGAAGTGCAGTTAGAAGAAAGGAAGAAGGACGAACGACAACACCGTTCAAAGAAGAAAGAACTCGCCTTCCATGCATCTTCCGACACGAACAATGATGACGAAGAGGAGATGGCAATATTCTCAAAGAAGTTCAGGAAATTTCTTAAGCAAGGTAAATTCAAGTGTTTTAATTGTGATAAACCAGGACATATGAAGATGGATTGCCCTTTGCTCAAGAAGAAAGATAAGTACAAGAATAAGAAGTTCAGAAAGAAGAAGAACTACGAAGCATCTTCAGAATATAGTGATTCCTCATCTTCTGATGAAGAAGAATCCACTGAACATGTTAACTTATGTTACATGGCCATAGAAGATGAAGAGGTATCGTTTTCTGAACTCTCTGATGCATTTAATGAGTTATTTATGAATCTGAAAAATGAAAAACTGAAAAACAGATTTTTGTTAAAAGAAAATGAGAAACTTTTACAAGAAAATTCTGTTTATGCATTACAATGTTCTTCTATAAATTCTCAACAAGATGAAACTGAAAATGTCATATCATTCTTGAAAACTGAAAATGAGAAGTTTATAAAAGAAAACATTTTTCTGAAAATGGAAACTAAGTCTTTGAATGATAGAATTTCTATATTAGATAAAGACATGTTAGTTTTCAAAAAGAAATATGAAGATCTTATGTAAAATGTGACTAAGTTTAATAAAGGAAAAGAAAAATTAAATGATCTATTATCTTTTCAGAATTTGTCACATGATAATCATGGTATTGGTTTTATTGCAAAATCTTCATGTTATAATCATCCATATAGTTATTTTGTAAAAAGTAAGACTAAGAAAAGTAAGTTTATATGGATTCCAAAGAACTTAATTGTTTATGATAAAATACATATATTGCTTCATACATGCATGATATATGTGATTCTTGCAATTATGTATATACTAACAGGTGGAAACCAAATTCTAAATGGATTTGGAGTCCTAAAGGTTAGATATGATCTTTTATATTTGGTACCAACTAACGTTTATCTTGCAGGTACCATATATAAAAAAAAATTTGATAAAGATCAACTATGTATATATGTACTAATATATTTGTTGCAGGGGGAGAACAAAATATTTCTCTATCTGTTATAACCATTTCTGCAGGGGGAGGAAAAGATAACATATTTTCTGTAGGGGGAGGACTTGTGCACACAAAGCGTCGTCATCAAAAAGGGGGAGAATGTTGGAACCTATTTCGATGAAGACGTTCGTGAAGATCAAATTCATTTGGAGCTCTAACACATGACGAATCAAGAGTCCGACATGATCAAGATGTGCCAAGGAGAGTTGATAGAGTGTGGCTTGTAAAGTTGAAGTAGCATGTAAAAGCCTTGACACAAACACACACTTCATTGGTCCATTAGTCGACTTGAAGACCATTATAAGTCGACTAACCCATTGACTAGTCGACTTAACCCAAACACAAGTTGACTAATCCTGTGTCCTGTATCAGACCCAACTCTCTGTTTGATAATTAGTCGACCAACAGTAAACCAAGTCGACTAATATCATTTTGTAGTCGACTTATAGAATTCCCCTAGTCGACTAATCCTTGGTCAAGTCGACTTGAAGGTAGTTGCAGTCGACTTGAAGTAGTTATTCTGAAACTGTTCTTCCAACGGCCACTGACCTAGTCGACTAATAGCTAAACATAGTCGACTAATAGAAGGAATTTTGCCTAGGTTAGTCGACTAACTCCAAGGGCAAGTCGACTAATAGGCAGTTCTGACTGTTGGACAGTTTTCATTATCTGGTCTTTTGTGCAACTGTTTTCAACGTTCTTTGATTCAAATTGCACCTAATAACTCCCTAACTAACCCTAGTCTTCAGCTATAAATAGGGAAGTTATACCAAAGGCCAATTACCAAGTGTTTTTCTCAGTTTTCCAAAAAGCCAAAATCTGCAAATCTGAAAAACTGTTTTCTAACTTCAGTCTTCACCAAATTCTAAATTCCATTGTGAAGTCCTCTGAAGTTTGTCTCCTATACTAGACCATGTCCACATACACATCTGTACCAAGGCTTATAGGATAAAAGAGTTGTAATTCTCAAAATGTTCATTGTACACGGGAGGCTTCTTGGTTGAAGAGGCAAGTTGTACAAGGTGACCATTGTACACGGGAGGCTTCTTGGTTGTAGAGGCAGTTGTACAAAGGTAAAAGGTGTTCTCTTGGTGGAAGAGAAGGTGTACACATTTGGCGAAGGGGATTCGACAAGTGGTGTACATGTTGTATTAATTTTGGGTGGCAAGATCAAGGTTAAAGGAAAATCTCAAGCGGGTGGCTTAGGGACTGGATGTAGGTCACAAGGACCGAACCAGGATAAATCTCTTTGTTTGCGTTTGTCAATTTCTGAGATTTGTTTTCCTTTACATGCAAGTTATTTATTTTGTTTATTTACTTAACGCTAATCCTTCTAATTTTAGATTTGTGTTGACTTGAGTTATTTCAGATCTATAGTTGCCTACAAGAGATAATTCCACAATTAGTCCTTATCTCAACGATCCTACAGAAGCTTGATTCTTTTTTCTTCTCATCTTCAATTTTCTTCCTGCAAAATTTAATGGCGTGGCCATATTTTTGCCAATAAAAATATTAGGTATTCCCAAAGAAGTTCTTCCTCTTCCTTTGTAAGAAAACGAAGATTCATTATCTTCATCACTTACTTGATGTCGTTCACCGTCACTTCTACTTATGATAAGAATTGTTTCCTCTTCCATTGTTAAAACCTTTGCCTCTCCTTCCTTCGGAGCCACCTTGAAAAGACATATGTGCTTGGAATATTTGCTCAAGAGGAGTAGAATCATATTGCTTCATCCAGAGTTCATGAGATTGCAGTGGTCTTAATAAACTCTCCACAGACAGTGTAGACAAATCCTTTGAATCTTCAATGGCCACTATGATAGAATCAAAATTTTGAGACAAACTTCATAGAATCTTCTCAACGATTCTTTGACTTTAATCTTCTCATCGTTCACTTTCAATTGATTAACAATATAAACAACCCGATTGAAATAATCTTCAACAGATTTAGAGTCCTTTATTTTGAGTGTATCAAATTCACTCCGAAGAGTTTGTAGCTTTACCATCTTCACCTTCTCATCTCTCTTGTGTGAAGAATGAAGTATATCCTATGCTTTCTTTGCCAAAGTCACCATTGAGATTCTCTTAAAGATAACCTCATCCACCGCTTGGTAGTTGAAAAATAGTGTCTTCTTGTCATTCTTGCAGTTCTCCTTCAATACTTGAAGTTGTTGTGGGGTGAGATTTACTACATTAATTGGTTCTGCAACTCCGCTTTCTTTGATGTCTCAAAGTTCTTGAGACTGGTCCAACACCTTCATTTGAATGCTCCATTGGTTGTAATTCTTGCTGGTGGAATGAGAAAGTGTGGGGCTGCAACATATTATTGTTGGAAGCTATAGTACCACTTTGATGAGGCAACGGGATTGCAAACAATCAAAACACAAGAAGAGTGTGTACTCTTGATGCCAAATATTAAGCAAATGATGCTACACAGATGTACTAGGAAGAAAGAAAACTTTCTATTTTTCAACTTGATTAAAACAACTAGTTACATGGCATTTATATAGGACCTAAAGATAAATATGAAAATCAATAAAATTAAATACATTCATGCATCATGAATATATTAGGTCCATCTCCTAAACTGCACCATAAAATACGAAGTGTTTGTTCATTGCATGAAGAGTATTGTCCAATCTATCCGGAACACGAAGAGTTTGTAGTTAGGTTCAATGTGTCTTGAAAAATTGAGAAGACAAACAGAATACGAAGGAGGTTAGCTTATATTTTTAGCATTACTCAACTTGTTCAATTTTTCTTGTAGGATTTGGAGGACAAGCTTTACCCAGGAGGCCCATTTGACCCCTTGGGGCTCGCAAATGATTCTGACTAGACCGCGATCCTCAAGATGAAGGAGATCAAGAGTAGACGACTGACAATGTTTGCGATGCTTGGCTTCTTGTGGCAGGCCTATGTCATTGGAGAAGGGCCAGTAGAAAACCTCATATCACACCTGAGTGACCCATTTGAGAACAACTTACTGTTCTCTCTGGGGGAGCTAAGAGAGTTCTAACTGTTGCGCGTCGGTGCAACAACCAATGAGAACCAATAAAGAGAGATACACCAGAGAAGTACCCAAAGAACAAGAACAATTAAACAAGAGAAAAAGCTAAAAACAATATTTAACAAAGTTCGGCAATTTGCCTATATCCTCAGGGCAAGGGAGAGAGAGATCTTATTGATTCAATAATCAATTACCAGTTACAAGTCATTGGGACTATACCTCTTAATTTATAGCCAGAGAGTCCTAGAGTTTTAGGAAACCACAATTAGATTCGACTCCAGATCAGAAACGGAGTTCGAATCCTAACAGTATTAGCAGATCCGTCTGTCGGTTAACCACTCCGGTCGACCGACCCTTCCTTCGGTCAAACAGTCGGTCGACTGAACCCAACAGAAACTGGGCTCGTGCCAGTCGGTCGACCGAACTACTGTTGTGCACTAAGTTGTGCATGCCGGTCGACCGGGCAGTCGACTGGCCCTTGTTCTGGCTACATATGGACTGCGTTCTTGCACCTTTTAGACTCCGATCTCTACACTATCTCTCCTGGTGAGTTACAAAAACTCTTCCATCGAGCTTTTATCTCCTCTGTCCCTACAATTTTTCACCTCGGTGAAGATTTATCAAATCTGAGCCGAACTAAACACTATACATGTCGACTCAAAATGGGCTGCACCTATGTGGCTGCCTATGTCCCCTACGTAAGAGATGAAGCCATCCGTAGTTCATCCAAATGAGCTTCACCGAGCTCAAGCAGCTGAAAAGATATGGAGTATCTCTTTACAATGTGTAAATTTCACTCCCGAAACATCTTGGTAAGCATATCAACAGGATTCTACTTTGTGTGAATCTTTAGTAACTTAATATCACGTTCATCAAGAATCTTCCGAACAAAGTGGAATCTGACATCAACATGCTTCATCTTTGCATGATACACCTGGTTCTTTGCCAAATAGATAGCACTCATGCTATCACAGTTGCTCTTCAATAGATCCTGATCGATCCCCAAGTCATCGAGCAACCCTTGAAGCCATATTGACTCTTTTATAGCCTTCGTCATGGCCATATACTCGATCTCTGTAGTAGATAATGCAATGGTAGACTATAGAATAGAGCGTCAACTTACCTGTGCTTGAGACAATGTAAACACATATCCCATTGTAGACCAACATTTGTCGAGGTCTCCTGTATAGTCAGAATCAACATATCCGACACACTTCTGCTTACCTGTAGAATCCTTCTCGAATACTAAACCATAGAACCCACTTTATTACCTCCCAATGACCCCTATCAGGATCATGCATATATTTGCTAATCATTAAGACAGCTTGTGATAAATCAGACCTTGTACAAACTATTGCATACATTAAACTACCAATTGCACTAGCATATGATGTGAGTCTCATATACTCACGTTCTTCAATAGTAATAAGAGATATAGTGGCTTTTAACTTGAAATGGGAAGCCAGTAGTGTACTTACAGATTTTATATCACCGTTGATGTTGTACCTCTGAAGTACCTTCTGCAAATACTCCTTTTTTGTCAAGCTAATCTTGTCACTCCTTCGGTCTCGCTCAATCTCCATGCCTAACACCTTCTTCGCTTCACCAATATTCTTCATCTCGAACTCGAAAGACAAGTCTTTTTTAATTTATCTATTACGGATCTGCTATTAGAAGCGATGAACATATCGTTTACATATAATAGTAGATAGATATACTCTTCACTAGGTAGCTTATTGTAATACACACATGGTCTTAATTGTTCGTGTTAGAAAATTAAAAATATGAATCGTAAAATTTTCTTGAATCAATAAAAGATTACAACGAACCAATACTCCGATTACAAGAGACAGGAGATATTCAAGCTCAAATCTCCTCTTTATTTAATACTGGGTTTTTGATGTAGCGGTGAAAAGTGAGTCTTGTTCCCTGTTGACTGGCCGAACGTCAAGTTTCTCTTATGGATCATCTCTTTGGATCCACTGATGGAGTAGCACAGCTCCTATCAATAATGGAATCTCAAAGAGATTTAAAGAACTTGAACTCAGTAAGTTAATAAAAAGAGTTGAACTCTTTCCCAGGCTATAGAGCTTCAAGGCCAACTCTGGCGAGGTAGCTCTCCCCCTTTGCCTATGGCTTCTTGGATTCCTCCACCAGGACTCTCCTCTTCAGTCCCTTCCCTAGAGGTCTCCCTCTTCTAGCTATTCATACCTATTTATAGAGGAATTGGGGTGTAACTGCCCCCTTATAACTCTCTATTAATGGGGATTAATCTCTCATTAAGTAGGAAGAACGTGAGAGTGATTGAACCAGTCATGGCTGACAGTTATAGCAAAAATGCGGGTCTCACGTTAGACGCGGACCTCACTATGATGTTGAGACGCGGAGCTTACAGCCTCGTGTCTGTGTTGGAATGCGGAACTACTCAGGCTCACGTTTGAGTTGAAACACGAGGTCCGCGTCTGGCGACCTCCACGTCTGACAAAGGACGCGAGATCCGCGTCTGGCGACCTCCGCGTCTGACAAAGGACGTGAGGTTCGCGTCTGAGGTTGGAATATGACCTCTGCATTTGCGAGATTTGCGTCTGAGCCTTTGTCCTTAGTAATTTTTTGATAGCCTACAGAACCCTCTCCAAAGTTTTTAAAACTCCGCGGTTGACTGGGACGGATTTCAAATACTTTGGACTTCGGTTGAATCCGGGCTTCCTGTAATCGGACTGGCATTCTTCTGAGAAGCAGTCTTTTGGGGTGCCCTGAGCTCGATTCTGTCTGGATGGCAGTCTTCATGAATGTACTGTTGAACTTCTTGAAGCCTCCAGGAAAGATCATCACAAGTGTCTTAAAAACTTAGTCTTGCACTTGTTATGAGCTCTGGTTTGCTTGGTGTACTATTAAACTAGTAGAGTTTTCGATTGCTTTTACCAGTGTACTATTAAACTGATTACAGAAGCGAAGACATACTCCTTGTATTTGAAGGGAGAGGACACAGTTCTAGCACACTGATCAAGTGGAGACGCGAACTTTACCAAATTTGAGACGCGATTCGCAATTGCTGTAGAGACGCAGCCTTTACTTGCTGTTGAGACGCGACTCTTAAGTTTGTTGAGATGCGGCTCTGTGCTTGAGACGCGAAGCTCACGCTCAAAGCTTCTTTGAAAAAGTTTTAATTGCCAGAGGTGTAATATTAACTTAGCAAATTAAATAACTCTACTGGAGGAATTTGAGAAAGCTACTGTTAGAGGTGTGATGTTAACTTAACAGTGAGACTTGGACTTGTGTTTTGAACAAGTTTTGTGGACTTGCTATTCAATTGATGAGAATAACAAGTGGTGTTTGATCCGCCAGGAATTATGTCTGAGTCTATCGTCAGAGATTTAGTGTTAACATGACTAGAACTCTGCTGGAAATAAATGAAATATAAAGTTACTGTTAGAGATGTGATATTAATATAACAACATTGATTTTGTGATCTACACAACTTAAGTAGACCTGTCATTCTATTAGGGATAATGACAAGTGGGATTGGATTTGTTGAAGATCAATGGAGATTTTTACCATCAGAGGTGTAATGTTAACGTGATGGGTTTTAGTTTGCAATTTGAGCAAATTGAAGTGTCAGAGGTATGATATTAACTTGATAAAGATGTGTGCTAGAGGTGTGATATTAACTTAACATCACGAAAGTCTCATTTCTGGTGGGAAAATAGAGAGAATCGTTATCATAGGTGTAGTGTTAACTTAACAGCGATTTATATTGTAATATGAGCAACTTTAGTCAGAAGTATAGTATTAACTTGACCGAGAGATTCTGCGATTTGAACAATTTGGTGGACTCGCCATCCTATTGAAGAGGGCTGACAAGTTGAAATTTTGTTCATAGGTGTGATGTTAACTTGATCGGGATTTGTCTATTGTTTGAGGTGCGATTTTGAGCATAACAGTATTTTGAGTGAACTTGTCATTCTATTGAAGAGAATTGACAAGATAAAATTTTACCCTGGGGATACATTAAAATCTTACTGTCAGAGGTGTAATGTTAACATAACATGTTTGATCTGTAATTTATTCCACTGGGAAAACAGTTAGAGGCTTTTTGTGGTCCTACCATTCCATGGAAAGGAATTGGTAAGGGATTTTGGAGGGGAGGACGGGACCATGTCCTTCAAGATTTTTTAGCAAAGTTTAAGCTATGAACGGATTTGATATATCTTTACCAACTACCGTTTGAGTTGAGCTAACCATGCTATTCCTCCCAGCATGATGAGTTTCGAAGATTTTTCATTGGGCTTAAAAGCCAACTTTTTCCTCTATCCTTAACTTGGAGGCATCAGATTGTTGTTCCACAGATAACTTCTAAGATCCTGTTGGGATTAAAGACATACAAACTCCGCAGGGAACTTATAGAGAGATCGGCCTTTCCTTTGAGTACTTATTTGATCAGAGGTGTAGTGTTGAACTTGATCAGGGATAGTACTTCTTTTTTTTGCTTTTTTAATTCCATGAGAATGACAAACACCGATGGAATGATTTAGACTGTTCAAAGGTAACTATTGAACGTGATCGTCGTAGAAGTCAAATCACCTCGTTGCCTAGTAGATTCAATGCTACATACTCTTGTAATCTTCCTGGCTTACTCTTGCAACTATGTCTTCTACTCGTTCATCTTGTAAGACTAGTTGCTTTCAGGCACGACTTTGAGTTACTTCTATTTGCACTAGGAGTGTGGTTTGCAGGTTATGGTGGTAAGTCTCGATCGGTGTAGACTGTGTCATGCTGCTTGGACATCAGAGTGCTATACTCTGAAATCTCTCTACAATGCTCTGATTGACTCTCCTTTCTTTTGTTTTGTAGCAAGGAGAGTTGGCAAGGATAGTTCGGTGTCATCTTCGAAGAATCGTGCGAGGAAGAGCTTCTCGTGGTTGACTCTTTTCTCGATAGAGCCGGCAGAAAGCTTCATGAACTATTCAAAGGTAACCTCCTTGAGGGTGCCAATGAATAAATCAGCCATGATAGTATCGTTTGATACTACATTCCCTGTTTATGATTTGAAGTAGTATATATGTTGTTTCGATGACCCCTTGCCGTCGAAGGCCTGTAGGGTCAGAGCTTTGAACTTAGGAGTGTACAGGACAAGATCCCACTCAGCCGGGTACGGCCGGACCACTCCTGCTTCTTGAAGGCCTTTCTGGTTGGCGAGGGCTTCGAGACGCTTCTCTAGCTCACTCATCCTCTTTGAGTGAACACTTCCGACGTATGAACCCTCCTCCTCAGGTAGAGTTGGTGGTTTCTTAAAGTTAGCATCCTTACCATCAGTACTTTCAGAGGTGGAGCTATCAACTTTGATGCCTTTTGCCCGACTCAAAGACCCTTTAGTCTTCAGCTTCTTTTTCTTCTTAAACAGCTTGATCAATATTTGCTTAAGAACATCGATAGATTCCTGATGGGTGCAAATTATATCGAGCTGCTCCCTCTGAACTTGGGCCTGCTTCGCCAAACTCTTGGCCACTTCTTCAGGGGCACCTACCATATACACGAAGGCTTCTTTCTCTATGGAGGAGTTCGATGCATGTGAATTCCGCGATGGTGGAGTGTGCCTCCCTTGCTTCAATACCCCGGGTTAGGGCACTGTAGTTTACTGGAGCGATTATACCAGTCCGAGTACGGGTATGCTGGTATACTTCTTCTGGTTCGGTCAGTAATTCTCTCAGACCAGATGGTTCATCGCCAAACTCGTCAGAGCGGACAATCAGTTGCTTCCCTTTGGACTTACTTGGCGAGATGCTTGGTCCCACCATGTTTGAAGTAACCTCAAGATACTTCTGTCAGTGTCAGAGAAGGTTCTCTTCCTACGGGAGCAGCACCTCTTAGCTGAGTTGGAGACAGGGGTTGCCGACAGCTGACTAAATGCCGACTGCTTGCTCGTATGCGAGCTGCTGTGGCATTCATAGAGCACCGCTGTGATGAGCCGTTCACAGCAGTATTGTGGCGTGATTTAATGAACACTCCTCTTCTTTATCAAGTAATCTCTTAGATCCATTGCAGAGGGATCAAAGAGATCAGCCTCGAGTCTCTGAGGATGAGAACTTCCTAGTTCAGTTCTGACCTTAACCGTCAGAGAAAGAACATGAGTTTTATGTCGTAACTCAGAAACGCAGGTTCAGAGTCGCGAGGCTCGCGTTTTGAGTTGGAAAAATAAGGATCGTTCTCTGCAGAGGAGACGCAAGTCTCGTATTTTGGCACAAAGACGCGGGCCTCACGTTTTTGAGAAGAGACACGGACCTCGTGTTACTGAACGTCGCGTCTGTGATGTGAAACACGACCTCACGTTCTAATATAGAAATGCGGGCCTCATGAGCTCTATTTTTTGATATAGAGACATGGGCCTCACATTTTTGCTGGGAAAAACGGGCTTCACATTCTGATACAAAGACACGAGCCTCGTGTTAAGGATCTGAGATGCGATTCTCGTACTACTCAGAAGAAAAGCGGGCCTCTGCTAAACAAATGGCTTTTTCAGTTTTTTTCATCTGTTGTCGATGTGCGTGACGCCTTTGTTGACTTTCAACATTCTAGTTACGCTTCACGAGTTATTGGGGACCCCCGTAACCTGGAGTTGAAGAATCTGGAGAGAAGGGGTACGATGAGATTGGCCTTCATCATCGTTAGCCTCACGGGTCTGGTGGGAGATGTTGACGCAGGCCACATGTTCTGTTGCAGCCACTGAAAGTACACCTAGAGGGGGTGAATAGGTGTACAGTTAATCTAATGACAAATGATAAGAAATTAAAACTAAATTGCAACACACTTAGTGTAACCAAAGAGTGTAGCTGAATTCCCGATGAAGGGCTCTGGACTATCTCCTCTAGATTCCTCTTAAATAAGAATTGAGGTGCTATTTGAAGCTCTCTTGGTTCAATACAAGTATGGGCACACACAAGCAATACCAAGCATATAAGATATGAATATGATGCAATGCAAGGTAAAAGAGAGAGAGAGAGAGAGAGAGAGAGAGAGAGAGAGAGAGAGAGAGAGAGATAGAGATAGAGATAGTGGATCAATCGCTAACACCAAGATATGTTTCAAGGCTCGAGCACCCAGCTCTACGTCACTGCCTTCACACAGAAGGATTTTCACTATTTCGTCCATATAGGACTTCCCACACAGGGAACCTCCACTAAGGATTTGGGTAATACAAATTAGGAGTACATAACTCCTCTCTCCAACAAACATAGCCTCTACACAAGAGGCAATGCACATTAACAATCACCTCTACACTTAGAGAGATGGGCACTTAACCAAACAAAGATCACCTCACAATAGAGGGATAAGACACTAAGCCAAACAATCACAATCACCTCTACACTTAGAGGGATACCATCACAACCTCCACAATCACCTCTACATTTAGAGGGATACCAACAAACACAAATAAAAGAAGGTTTACAACTCTTGATGGACTCAACAAATCACAAACCAATTGTTCTCACAAAAATAAGATCCTAATTGATAGGATAGATAGATAGGTCAAGCGTGAGAAAATAAAGTGTTTGGAATAAAGAAAAACGCTTGGGAAAATCTCCAAATAGATATTAAAATCAAGATCAAAAATCAATTCCCAAAAGACTCTCTTTTCTTTGAATTTTCTAACACTTTAAAAAAATAAAAATAAATCTTTTAACCACAAAAACTATTGGTGAAAAACACTTGAAAGATAGAAATTTTGTCTCTTTGAAATCTTGTAAAAAAACAACTCAAGAGAAGGCAAATTTATAGCCTCTCAAAATTCTGCCCATTGGCAGTGTAGAAAAGGCGAAATTGCCCTTCCGGTCAACCACCCGGTCGACTGGCCAACGGTCATTTTTATGACTGTTGTGCCTCCGGTCGACCGGGCCAAAGCCAGTGGTCGACCGTCTGGTCGACCGGCCCTCACCCGAGAGTGGGGTGCTTTCAGTCGGTCGACCGCGCGGTCGACCGGTGGAATAGGCTGGCCTTTGTGCACGTCCCGTGCACATCAACGGTCGACTGACTCCTGGTCCGGTCGACTGCCAGAGCAGTCTGGCTGGGATTTTTAGGATTTAAAACTTAGGTATTTTGATTCCAATTAAATCACATAAAATCACAAAAATTCTACAAAAATAAGTTCTTTTAAGATCTTTGAAATACAAATATATGTGACTAAAATTCAACACGTATTATAAACTATTTGAACCATTTTTGTGATATTGAAATTTGGCCTTTAAACGAAAATCTTATTTTCAAAAAACTAAACTTTGAAATGGAAAAACATTTTCTCCAAAACTCATATAAATACAAAAACATGATATTAAAACAACGTTGAAGCATGTTGTATATGGATAGAATTCAATATATATAAAAGATATATATCTATATTTTTGACATGAAAACCAAAACCGGTTAAACCGAAACCAATAAACTGAAACTTGTGTGTGAGTGTGAACTAGAGCATATCAACACTATCTAATCTTTACACAAGATCTAAACAATCTTAAACTAAACAAACCGAGGTCTTCTTGTAGAACCCCTTCTCTAAGTTGACTCGATCCAAACACGATCCAATGAGCTTGACTCCAACTGGGTGCTAGATGCGATCTTGACGCGCGAGCTCTTGAATCTACATGTGTAAGCTCCAAAACTCTTTTTTTGAAGCTAAACGCCTACTAATATCTTGGTCAATCACTGAAACTATTTAAACACAAGATTATTAGTAAACTATAACTACATGAGTTAATCATCATCAGCACTAGAGTGAAGGGCCTCTGGGCCAAAAGCCACTTCTGCTTGCTGAAGACGAGCGCAATGCCTTCGCCGTCTCTCAAAATTTCAATTGGGTCGCAGAGGCTGTTGGAAACCCTAGACATCCGGAACTATCAGTGCCTTGATAGAAGGATGGCGGGGAGATTGGTCTCTATTGCCATCTTGACCGTGGGTCATGGCGCGGATCTCTGAAGAGACGTTGGGGCTGACCACGTTGTCTCCACAGGAGACTCCCGAAGCTTTGGGGGAGTTCAATTTCTCTTGGTTGAATTCGATCACAAGCGATTCGACTGTGGATCTAAGCATTTTGACGTCGGCTTGCGCCACCACTTTCTCATCAGTTGAGAAAGATCACAATCCCCAACGGAGTCGCCATCTCTTATTCGTGTCAAAAAATCACAATTACAAAATTCTTTTAATTGAATAGAAGATTACAACAGATACAATCCGATTACAAAAGAGAGGAAATCTTTTGATTGATTTTTCTCTTTATTTAAAACTAGGTTCTTCACGTGGCGGTGGAGAGTGAGTCTTGTTCCCCGTTGACCAGCCGAACGTCAAGTTCCTCTTGTGGATCATCTCTTTCGATTTACTAATGGAGTAGCATAGCTCCTATCCATAATAGAATCTCAAAGAGATTTAAATAACTTGAACTCAGTAAGTTAACAAAAAGAGTTGAACTCTTCCCAGGCTATAAGAGCTTCAAGGCCAAAATTTGGCGAGGTAGCTCTTCCCCTTTGCCTATGGCTTCTTGGATTCCTCCACTAGGACTCTCCTCTTCAGCCCCTTTCTCCAGAGGTCCCCCTCCTCTAGCTATTCATAGCTATTTATAGAGGAATTGGGTGTAACTACCCCCTTAAAACTCTCCATTAATGGTGATTAATCCCTCATTAAGTGGGAAGAATATCGGAGTGATTGAACCAGTCATGGCTGATAGTTACAGTAGAAATGCGGGTCTCGCGTTGGACGCAAACCTCACTCTGATGTTGAGACGGGGAGTTCACAGGCTCGCGTCTGTGTTGGAACGCGGAGCTCCTCAGGCTCGTGTTTGAGTTGGAACATGAGGTCTGCGTCTGGTGACCTCCGCGTTTGATAAAGGACGTGTGGTCTACGTCTAGCGACCTCCGCGTATGATAAAAGACGCGAGATTCGCGTCTGAGGTTGGAACGCGACCTCCGCATTTGCGAGGTTCGCGTCTGAGATTGTATCCTTAGTAATTTTTGATAGCCTACAATAATGGCTATGTGTTTACCTTTTCTCTCTTATAAAGCTATTGAAATGCTTGTACCGCTGTCTAGGAGACTGCTTTAATCCATATAGTAATTTCTTTAGCCTGCATACCATATTCTCTTTTCCTGCAGTTTTAAGCTCCATCGGCTGAGACATATAGATCTCCTCTTCAAGATCGCCATGGAGAAAGGCAGTCATCATATCGAGCTGATCAAGGTCCAACTCATACTATACTACCAGCTCCAGCAAAATCACGAGTGCTTTATAATAAGTGAAAATACCTCGTTGTAGTCAATGTCTTCTCTCTGTACGTAGACTTTAGCTACCAATCTGTCTTTATAGCTTACAGTATTATCTTTGAGAGATCCCTGTTTCTTTGCATATACCCACTTAAGCCAATTGCCTTCTTTCCCTTGGGCAACTCTATCAGTTCTCAAGTGTCGTTCTTGTATAAAGAACTCATCTCTTCCACCATGGCATCTTTTCACATCTTGGATTCTGAACTAATTTCAGCTTCCATATATGTAGAGGGGATTGCCTCTTCAACGATTGGGAGAGCATAGGCCACAATCATAACTGTAGTAAGCCAACTAGGCTTAAGTAGATTTCTTCTGGTTCTTTCAACTGCAATGGATTTATGGACATCACCCATAACCTGTCCTTGATCCTCATCATCAGTATCTTGATTGCCTACATGATCAATACCCTGTGTCACTGTGGGTATAATCTCCAATGATACTGATCTTTCTAGAGACGGTGAAGTAGCATCACTCTCCACCTGCTGCGATATCTCTTTGGTCTTTTCAATCTCCACCTGCTTAGAGACTGTAAGCTTCAGCATTGAAGCCTCATCAAACTGACATCTCTGCTGGGGACAAACTCCTTACCCTAGAATCCCAAATCTTGTAGCCTTTTACTCCTTTCTTGAATCCTACAAACACACCTTATCTTGCTCTTAAGTCTAACTTATATTTATTAACATGGTAGCAGGTCGGACACCCAAATACCCTAAGCGAATCATAATCCTAAGCAGCTTTTCCTGACCAAACTTTTAGAGGAGTTTTACCTCCTATCGCAGACGAAGGCAACCTGTTAACGAGATAACAAGCATATGCCAAAAGCTCAGCCCAATTTTTTTTGAAAATCCAGCATTGGATAACACATCAGACCTTCTCTAGCAAGGTGATCGAGCCAAACTTGCACAAAAAAATACAGAATTTTAGGAATAGTGCTAGGTCCTTGATGCTACCGTGTAGCTTAAGGCTAACGGTCGTGATCCATAGAGAGGGACAACGATGGAAGCTTTATAGTAAGTTTCTTCTTTTAATTAACTAAAAAAGATTTAAGAGTTCTCTTCTCAGTTTAAAAGAAAATAAAAATAGTTAAGAAGGAGATGTAAAAGAAGTGATGGTGGTATTATTGTAATTTTATTTATAAAAGGAAAGGAAACAAAAAGAGATAAACAAAAGTGTAGATACAAAAATCAGAAATAAAAAGAGATAAAAGAAGAGGGTTAAGATGGCTTTGTTAATTCAAAAGAAAAGAAAAAAATAAGTTCAAAGAAAAAGAATTAAAAGAGACAATATTGATTGAATATTGTTAAATTAAACTAAGAAAGAAAAATAAAAAAGAGATAAAGGAAGAAGATTTACCTCTGTTGTAGACTAAAATACTATGATTAGATGTGAAGTAATTAAAGCAAAGTAGTAGAAAGAAGTACATGAAAGCAGTGCTTGGCCAGATTGAGTATAATGAAGAAAAAGTGGGACACCTCCATTGATTGTCACCCTCAATATAAGCTTCTTGAAGAAAAGATTACATAATATCACTCTACAATAACTCTTCCTCTCTTTTAATCATGTAACTCTCTCTAACTTAAAAGAAAATAAAAAATAAAATTACAGTGAAGAAGAAAAGAAAAACTTAAATTAAAGCTCTCTCTCTAGAGTGGTGTCCCTTCTGTCTTCGAGGTATGAGAGTATTTATAGGAGAAAATCAGAGAGATAGGAAGTGTATAAAGATAGAAAAGCTGGCTATTTCTGAATTTGAATCTTTCTTTTATCTCCAAACTTGATTCGTTTATTCAAAATTTTATATAGAAATTCAATACTGATCTACAGCTTGTTATCATGTTGATTGTTGAACATGACTTATCAAATGATATATTTGGAAAGAGTGATCAACATAAGAATTGTAGCCCTTTAAGTCTTCTTTCTGGATCATCTTGAATCATTGATTTAAGTTTCAGTTAAAATACTAAAGTATATTCAGTCTGAATCTGAATTTAAATTGTTTTATCTCTATTGATCTTCTTCTATCCATTTATCCTCTTAGATTTTCAGTTTATCTTCTAAAATTGATAAGATATCAATATCTTCAGCGTAACCGATAGCGTTTTTAAACAATCTATTTTCTCCTTGAAATTAGATGATATTATCTTATCTGATATATCCAATTTTTAAATAAAATATCTTATAAAACCTTTAGATTTGAATTGACCCCCTTGATTTGCTTAATCATTGAATTATTTGGATTTAATTAGATAAATCTATCAATCTCTCCATTTTCTTTGTTAATTACACTGCATACCACTGAACATGAAAAATATATTAAAAAGCGGAGTTCTATTTAAAAATAATTGAAGAAAATGTTACATAAGTGATACAAAATGTGCAATGCGCGTTCACAATCACACCCCCACACTTATCTTTTGCTCGTCCTCGAGCAAAACAAAAAAGAAAGGAAAAAAACTGACCTAACATTAACTCACTTTCGTAGAAATCACGGTTGCACTTAGCACGTATAACAAGTCGTTAAAACTCTAGGTTAACCCTAGAGGACGAATTTTGTTTCGTGAGCACTTTCAGTGGACTGCACCCATACAATCCATAAAGAAAGAAAAACAAAGTATTAGTATTTTTTTGATAACACATTTTGAAAGAAAAAAATATTTGAAGTATTAATGTAAAAATTCAAGTAATCTATAAGTCATAGGATTATCAAAACTTAGTTATTTCTAAACTTAATCTCAATTTAAAAACTTGTTTTCAATTAGGGTAAGGATTAAAATTTGTATTTCTCATCTAGTCTATTGTTTTACTCTAAGTCATATGCACCTTGTGACCGTAAAAGTTTGACTCGAGATTCTTCAACTCTAACTCTTATACCTTATTATTTTTATTATATATTTTTTCATTTATGGTGATAATATCCCTTAGCTCTATTAGGCTTTCTAATTTGCTCATGTAACGAGCCTTAGTTAATGACTTTCAAACCGGACGATTTTAGGGCACTGGGTGAGAAAACACCCCAAGGCTTAGGACTCGAGCAAATAAGGCCACAAAATTAAGGATTTTTATTTATATGAACCACCTTTAAGCGTGAATACTTATGCTTTATGAGGCACAAATACCTAACTTAATCAGAGGATTTTTTTTATATAATAAATATTTTTTATAAGGCATAAGAATCTGTTTTAAAACCCTAAGTGTGTATTCATTAAAGTAAAAATCAAGACTAAATTACTTTTTCTATCTTTCTTTCTAACCTCAAAATCAAACAAATAATTTTATTTTGACCAAGTATAAGAACTCCTAATTATGATCCACTTATTCCTTAAAATTAGCTTTATTTTTTTACAAAAATAAGTCAATGTATTATTGTTCTTTTCAAAAAGTTTTTATGGAAAGGATTTTTTTAATTAGTGAAGTTAGCATTTTAGTAAACCCTCCCCTGCAACTAACTCATGCATTGTCCTCAATGTATGAACAAAATGCAATAATACATGAAAAAGGAGAAAGGAAAGGAAAATTGTCACCTCAAGGTGGTGGTTCTGGTGATGGCCTCATTGGGCTAAGTGTTTCTACCCAATCTAGATACTGTGAATTTTCATGGAACCCACCTTTTATGTCTTCTTTCTTATTAGCATTTTTATACTTCCCAATATGAATAGGATCATGCAAGATCCTAGCATGAAATTTTTTCCTGTTATATGACCAATCTTAGGATATCATTACGGAGTCATATTGATCTAAACCTTGATCCAATAGTGGAATATGATTTTGCAGAATGGATGATTTGGGCTCAACAATGAAAGGGATAGGAACTGATACTTACTTGGGAATAAAACTCTAATTAGTTTAGATTCGAGAGTTGGAGTTGGTTCATGGTTTTGATCCAAATCATAGAATTCAAGTTCACAATTATTTCACAACAATGGAACGTGACTATCCAAAATAAGTGATTCAGGTTCAAACTCTATAGGAATAGGAATCAGTGTTGGCTTCGAAATTGGGTCCAAATCGGGTAAGAATATCAGAGTCGACATAGATTCAAAAAGTGAAACCAAATCACAACATTGAGAATCGGTATCACATTTTTCTTCAAGTTCAATCTCATTGAAATGAAAACTTTTAAATTCATCAATAGGTTGATATTGGTCAAGTTCAAAGCTTGTGGCGAAATTGAATCTTGATTAAAATCTTCAAGATACCATGATTCTTCGTCAATATAGTTAGGATAATCAGGAATGGTCGAAAATATGTTAGATAGAGTTTTCTTATTTTTATCATTAATTGTGTTAACCAAATGACTCACTTTTGTTTCTAACCTATTGAGAGATTTGAGACAATCCGTTTGGGATTGAATACAATCATTCTGGGACTGAATCATGAATTTCATACTCTTTTTTAAGTCAACAGGTTCTTCTTATTGTGGTTGGACTTGAAAATTAGAGTAAGGGCCCTGCATTGGGAATTGTTTGGGAGAATTGAGTCTGCTATGATTTTTACTTGTCGTGTGGATTCAAGGAAGGCTTCAAAAGTCTTTTCTAAAGAATATTTTTCTTTTATAGGTTCGTCTTGGTATTGAGTATATGAAACTATTTGTAAGACTCAGGGGAGTTGTATCCCCACTGACTTGGTGAAGAGTGGTGATGATTGTCCCATTCTTATTCATAATACTAGAGTTGGGGCATAAATTGATTCGGATAAGACCAATCTGGCAGACTTGCTTGGTTAGAGTTATGTAATATCAGGTTGGTAATATCCGAATTGAAAGAGGTTGGGGTGAAATATGGATTTGAGTTATAATCAAAATAATTGTAATTATAATCCATTTTCACAAGAATAAACAAAAACAAACAAAAAAACAAACAAGAAAATAAAAAATCTAGCCTATGTTAGGGTAGAGCTTAGACATAGATAACTCCTAACTGTTAATTATTCACAAGAGGTATATTGCAGAACCTGACCACAAGTTAATCGGCCAGGTAGGGGTAAGATTGGTGGAAAGTACCTGTGCCTAAGCAACGGGCCTAATTATACCAAACCACCACCCTTCGGGTTTCTGATTGTTATTCATTTTGCATATTTTACCACATCCATACCATGCATATTGTAAATAAAACTGTGATTTTTTAATCCTTTTCTCTCTATTTTTGCAGGTCTATATTCTAATAGAGAAAAGGCCAAAATCTCTTTAATTATCAAGAAATAAAGGAGAAGAATTCAAAGCCCAAAAGAGAGCCCAAGGTTGAGCCCAGGATCTGGAGAATTCTATGCGCCAGCTCAGACTTCCAGAAGGTCCACGTGGCTAACAAACTCGTAACAAACGCGCAACAGAAATCTGGTACCCAACGGCCAAGATTCTGCCGCGTTTCCACAGCTTTTGCCGCGATTCTGTGGCAGTTACAGGGCCGTTGAGCCCGAGATTTTCTCCACCTGCCTGATTCTGGAGCCTTCTTCTCTGAGCCTATAAATACACCACCAGGGCCTTCTTAGAGAGAGGAGGAGGAGAGAGGAGAGATTAGAGGATAGAGCTTTGTATTTTTGTAGGTTTTTCTCTAGGATTTTAGTGCTCTAGGTCTTCTTCTTCCTCCCTAGAAATTTTGCATAAGAGAGAGATTGTAAGAGAGAGAAAGCTTGTGTAAACCAAGGGGTGACAACTTGTGAAGCAAGGATTAATCCATTCTCTTTTCTTCTCTATTGCATTTTCTAGTGTTTACTTGCTTTCTTTAATTCTAGCTTTACTTTCCTTGCACTTTTATTCATGCTTTGCTTTCTTTTTTGTAATGGCTAGTAGCTAACTTCTTCTAACATAGCTAGCTAACCATTAACTTTGCTAACTACTAACTCATGGGTGATTGCTATCTTTAATCTTGCAAGTTGTATGGTCTTTTTCATCCCCGATGGGTTACTTTCATGCTTGGCAAGTTC
The DNA here is from genome assembly GCA_038442645.1 of Agave tequilana. Lineage (NCBI taxonomy): Eukaryota > Viridiplantae > Streptophyta > Magnoliopsida > Asparagales > Asparagaceae > Agave > Agave tequilana. The sequence continues at coordinate 18,419 of JAVJIF010016174.1, read as the reverse complement.
TTGTTGTAATTCCATATGATTCATGTGTGCCTCATTTAGAGCCTTGTCTTAAGAACAAGTGCCTTGATGGAACATGGAGATGGATCACCAAACATATGCTATTTGTTGTACAACTTCTTTACTTCCATTAATGAATGTTGTATCTTCTTCCTTAGCATCCCTTGAGTGTCGCTCTTTTGATTCCATTATTGAAATTCTATCTTGAAGGCCTATGACATCTATGAGGCTACAAGACAAGTCCAAGAATGATCACCCGTCATCCAAGTAGGAAAGCAACTAGACCAACACGCAAGACAAATCTTTGCGGATGAATCAACATGAAGCACAGCAAATTAGTAAGGTTAGCTAGTCATGATTTTCTTCCATCTTAAAGTCTTCTACAAAGTTCTCTTTCCTTTAGTTTTATTTCCAAAGCAAATCTCTTCTTCGATTTCTTTTCCTTTTATTTCCATCATGCACAAACCCACCAATTCTTTCATTTCTTTTTCATGATTTTTTCATTCTTTTAAGACAAAGAAGAATCTTCGTTTACTTTCTTCAACACCGAACCGTAACGCTTCCATCGCAAGCTCTCCCTGAGGATTCGACCCGTATAGCTTATACTACTACGGTGATTAAGGAAAGGAGTACATTAACCATATTGAATACATATTGTGGAGTGATTAAGCACCAAAGGTTGACTCTAAACCTTATCTCTTTCATTGAATATCTGTGCATATACTTCACACTCCTTTTTCCCCAATCAAATTTTTGGCGCCGTTGCCGGGGAGAGCAACGGTTTTTTTTTAAAAATGAAGAACTAAACGAATTTTCTTCTCTGTTGCAGGTTACAGGTGAAGAAACAGGAAAATTTGCATTGCAGTGTCATATAAGTGGCTCTGGGCCTCTGCTCTTGAAAGCAGAGACCAGTAGCTTTCTGAATTGCCGCGATTCCACGGCTAAAGCCGTGGATCTGCGGCAAGGAAGAGTGGACTTCTGACCAAATTTCTGCAGGGTTGCTTGCTCTGTAAAATACATCTGCTGCAATACTTAAATTCTTATATGCTTCACCATACTCCTGTTAATAATAATCAACAATAAAAAGTGGTTGAAACGTTAAAAATTGATTAGACATTTGCATTTCTAGGCACGTGTCTTTTCAATTCTTTTACTTTACTGTTGAAGAGTGCTGAAGCAAGGTACGTTTTGCATTGCATGTAGACTAGGAATCATCTCTTGCTAGATTTTCATACTTTGAGTGAATCCTAGTTATATATCTTGTACACTTGCACAATCCAATTTTAAGGGCACTAACCCATAAATAAGATAAGGTGGGGGATTTCATTACCCTTTCCTTAGCCCAAAAACCACCATTTCAGCACTCACTAACCTAAGCCTAATTTAAAAAAAAAAAAAATAGACGTTTTCCTTAGGGACATCTCGGACTCACTTAGGAGATTATCCTAAGGGGGAAAAGTATTGGAATTTGACTCATGCAAAATCAGTGTCTAGGAAAGGGATTGAGGGCCGAAAGCCCGAAGGTTGGTGGTTATTTAATTAAGGAACGTCTCTGACGGAAAACCTCCCAACAACCTTGCCCTGACCTGGCTGATTAGCTTGTGGTCAAAGTCTACACTAAACCTCCCGTGGACGGTCTAATCAGTTAGGAGTAGTCGTCTAGGTCATAGGTCTACCCTAACTTAGGTTAGAATTTTTTTCTTTTTGTTTGTTTATTTGTTTGTTTCTTTTTGTTTGTATTTCATTGTGTAATATGGCTTATAATAACAATTTTTCCAACTTCAATAATAATTCATATTACACACCGACTTCATTTTCGGATATTACCAACCCGGCATATCATAACTTTGACCAACCTAGTGTGCCGGAATGGTCTTATCCGAATCAATATGACCCATACCCCCCATCTAATAACTATAATTTCATAATTATTTCAACTCTTCACCGAGTCAGTGGGGATTCACTTACCCCGAGCATAATTTCCAACCACCTTGTCCTCCTTCTCCACCCAGTCCACAATATTTTCAAGATACATACTCAATTCCACCAATCCAAAATAAAGCACCAATTTTGGAAATGAGTATGCGTGAGTCCAAACACAAATCCCAAAATCTGATGGACTCACAATTTCACTATCACTTCCAAGACAACACTTCATCTTTTCATCAGAACAATGAATTCATCAATTATGGAAAGATGCTTGAAGCCATGACTCATGCTCAAAATGCTAGAAATCGTGACATAGATATGATGGTCGAATCTCTACGTTCTCACCGTTTGACCAGATCTGGTGTCACTAGCCACTCTGTTAAAGCCGATGAGTCATGTAGTTTTGGAAATCAAGATTCTATTTCAGCACGCTCATCTGAACTTGTCCAAACTTCAAATCCCATTGACATTTTGGCAAGTTTTTCTTTTCCTGAAATAGACCTTGAAAATGAATATGATCTTGAACCCCAACTTAGTGATTCAATTCTTCTTCCTGATTCAATAATGACTCCGGTATCTTTACCTGACTTCAATCTTTTTCCGGAGTCGACATTAGATCCTGCCCCAATTCATAATGAAGTTGAATCACCCATCTTTGAGGATCATATTGAACTTGACCAATTATACACTTCTGAAGATACTATTGACAAATTGGCAAGTTTTTCATTTTTTGATACTGAACTCAATGAGATATGTGACCTAGATTCTCACAATCTCTTTACTTCTGAAGACCTATTCGCTGACAAGATCATGTGTCTGGATAAGTCAACTCGGGGTCAGTTAACTGATTGCACATTTCCGGATGTTGACCTTAGTTTTGAAGAATTGTATGGCGATGAGCTAGAATTCCTTCATATTGGAAGTAAAGAGATACCACCCATATTAGGTCACATTCCATTGTTGGAAAATACATGTGGACTGGAGTTTCAACTTCTTGACTTGGACCCAATTCCTGAACTCATTTCGACTCCTGAACCTTTACTTGACTTAAGTCACCTTCCTGAGTCAGTATTAGTTCCTGTCCTTCCTGAGTCCAAGTCAACCGTTCTATCATTTCATACACCATTCTGGAATAAGGTGGTTGACAAATTTGACTCCAAAATTAGTTGTGGAATATGGAAATTAGATGGAGTTAAATACTTAATAAAATCCTTCATGGATTTATCTTTTTAATGGGTTATATTCACGATATTTCTGGTGGGTTCCTCCGGACTCCACGCAAGACTGATTGGGTCACATTTCGTGGACCAATCAGACCGCCACCGGAACCACCACCTTGAGGTAATTTTTTCCTTCCCTTTCTATTTGTTTCATGCATACATATATCACGATGCATTGAGGACAATGCATGAGATAAGTGTGGAGGAGGGTTTACTAACTTAGAGTTTTTAGATTTTCTTTCTTTTACACTTCTTTTAGGATACTTTTTCTTCACTTTTGTATAGAAATTTTCTCTTTCTTTAAAAAACTTTTTGAAATAAGAGACAAAGTTTTGATCTATTTTTAAGAAAATTAAGATGATCTTAGAAATTAAGGAAGCCTTAATTATGACATCTTAAACCTAGTTGAAATAATAGATCTTGTTTAAAATTATAGGCTAAGTAAGATAAATTGGAGAGATATTTTTATCTTGAATTTTTTGCCTTAGATAGTATGCACTTCACACTTACACATTTTTGGGATGGAAACAAAGACCAAAAAGGCCATAAAAATATAAAAAAGAAAAAAAAAAGAAAATATATAAATAAAACATCACTTATTAAGCTGGATAATTGTGCCTCAAGAAGCATGGTTATTCACGCCTAACGGTGATTAAAAGAATAATCCCCCTTAGTTTTGTGGCCTTTTTCACTCGAGTCCTTAAACCCGAGGGATGTTTTCTCATCTGGTGCCCTAAGACCTACTGGTTTGGGAGTCATCGGTTATAGGCTCGTTACATGGGTGAACTAGAAAGCCTAAACTAAGGGAAAAATATATATATATATAAATAAATAAATAAATAATAAATGGCTTTATGGTTAGAGTTGAAATCCCAGAAATCTTCACTATCACAATGTGCATATTATCTAGGTTTTATAAAAGATAAAGTATTCAATCCAATTTTGAATTCTTACCTTAATTGAAGACAAGATCCTGCATGGAGACTAAGTTTAAGGGAGAATAATTATAGGTGGACTTATGACCTTACATCACTTATATTTTTGCAAAAATAATTCGAAAACTTGTCTCTCTTTCAAAATGAATTTTCAAAACACTAACATTTGTTTTCTTTCTTTATGGATTTTGTGGGTGTAATCCGCTGAAAACCCTCAGGAGACAACACTCCTCCTCTAGGGTAACCTAGAGGTTTAACGGCTTGTTGCACGTGCTCAGTGCAATCGCGTCACCTGCGAAAGTGGTGTAATAAAATTGGTAGTATAGTTTTTCTTTTCTTATTTTGCTCGGGGCGAGCAAAAGAATAAGTGTGGGGGTGTGATTGTTATTCAATTTTGCATATTTTACCACATCCATACCATGCATATTGTAAATAAAAATGTGATTTTTAATCCTTCTCTCTCTATTTTTGCAGGTCTATATTCTAATAGAGAAAAGGCCCAAAATCTCTTTAATTATCAAGAATTAAAGGAGATTAATTCAAAGCCCAAAAGAGAGCCCAAGGTTGAGCCCAGGATCTGGAGAATTCTATGCGCCAGCTCAGACTTCCAGAAGGTCCACGTGGCTAACAAACTCGTAACAAACGCGCAACAGAAATCTGGTACCCAACGGCCAAGATTCTGCCGCGTTTCCACGGCTTTTGCCGCGATTCTGCGGCAGTTACAGGGCCATTGAGCCCGAGATTTTCTCCACCTGCCTGATTCTGGAGCCTTCTTCTCTGAGCCTATAAATACACCACCAGGGCCTTCGCAGAGAGAGGAGGAGGAGAGAGGAGAGATTAGAGGATAGAGCTTTGTATTTTTGTAGGTTTTTCTCTAGGATTTTAGTGCTCTAGGTCTTCTTCTTCCTCCCTAGAAATTCTGCATAAGAGAGAGATTGTAAGAGAGAGAAAGCTTGTGTAAATCAAGGGGTGACAACTTGTGAAGTAAGGATTAATCCATTCTCTTTTCTTCTCTATTGCATTTTCTAGTGTTTACTTGCTTTCTTTAATTCTACCTTTACTTTCCTTGCACTTTTATTCATGCTTTGCTTTTCTTTTCTTGTAATGGCTAGTAGCTAACTTCTTCTAATATAACTAGCTAACCACTAACTTTGCTAACTACTAACTCATGGGTGATTGCTATCTTTAATCTTGCAAGTTGTATGGTCTTTTTCATCCCCGATGGGTTACTTTCATGCTTGGCAAGTTCTTGTTGTAATTCCATATGATTCATGTGTGCCTCATTTAGAGCCTTGTCTTAAGAACAAGTGCCTTGATGGAACATGGAGATGGATCATCAAACATATGCTATTTGTTGTACAACTTCTTTACTTCCATTAATGAATGTTGTATCTTCTTCCTTAGCATCCCTTGAGTGTCGATTCCATTATTGAAATTCTATCTTGAAGGCCTATGACATCTATGAGGCTACAAGACAAGTCCAAGAATGATCACCCGTCATCCAAGTGGGAAAGCAACTAGACCAACACGCAAGACAAATCTTTGCCGATGAATCAACATGAGGCACGCATCACCATCACGGAGTTTAGTAAGTTTAGCAAATTAGTAAGGTTAGCTAGTCATGATTTTCTTTCATCTTAAAGTCTTCTACAAAGTTCTCTTTCCTTTAGTTTTATTTCCAAAGCAAATCTCCTTTTTGATTTCTTTTCCTTTTATTTCCATCATGCACAAACCCACCAATTCTTTCATTTCTTTTTCCATGATTTTTTCATTCTTTTAAGACAAAGAAGAACTTTCGTTTACTTTCTTCAACACCGAACCGTAACGCTTCCATCGCAAGCTCTCCCTGAGGATTCGACCCGTATAGCTTATGCTACTACGGTGATTAAGGAAAGGAGTACATTAACCATATTGAATACATATTGTAGAGTGATTAAGCACCAAAGGTTGACTCTAAACCTTATCTCTTTCATTGAATATCTGTGCATATACTTCACACTCCTTTTTCCCTTAACAGTTTCGCCCCTCAATCTCCAACCTTCGACACTGATTTGGTAAGAGTCAACTTAACTTCCCCCTTAGAACAATCCCTATTTGAGCCTGAGATGTCCCTAGGGCCAACGTCTACTCAATTTCAAGTTAGCTTGGGTTAATGAGTGAGGAGATGATTTGTGGGCCAAGGGAGGGTAATGACTTTCTCACCTTATCTTGTTTAAGGATATGCCCTTAAATCATTTTAGTGCTTGTGTGCAAGTATATAGCAAAATAATACTCAAGCAATATAACATACAAGTGTGTTTCTTAAGTTATATGCAATGCAGATGTACCTTTTCTCCAGCACTCTTCAACAGTAATGTAAGGAAACAAAATAGACAGATGCCCTAAGATGCAAGAGTCTAAACATTTTTCAGCATTTACAAAGTTACAAGTTACTGTTGATTAGAAACATGTACAAAGTGTGTTAAACAGATAAACTAATAACTGCAAAAAGCTAATCTCTGAAAATCAAGCAACCTGCAAGAAAGTACAGTTACTAGTTTACCATAGTTGTGGGCTTGATGCTTTACCTTCTTGGGCAGAGACACAGAGTAGCAATATGTCCACTGCACCTTCTAGTTTTCTGTAATTAGCCCCTGTACATCACAACAGAGAATAAAGAGTTAAATTGTTAAAGTAAATCAAGAAGAAAGAAAACTTACCGTCCCTCCCCTGCAACGCCGCTAAAATTATGATCGAGCCAAACTTGCATAGAAAAATAAAGAGTGTTAGGTCCTCGATGCTACCGTGTAGCCTATGGCTAACAGGTCATGATCCACAGGGAGAGACAGCGATGGAAGCTTTATAGTAAATTTCTTCTTTTAATTAACTAAAATAGATTTAAGAGTTCTCTTCTCAGTTTTAAAAGAAATAAAATAGTTAAGAAAGAGATGTAGAAGAAGTGATGGTGGTATTATTGTTATTTTATTTGTATAATAAAAAGAAACAAAAAAGATAAAGAAAAGTGTTGATACAAAAATTAAAAATAAAACGAGATAAAAGAAGAGTATTTAAGATGATTTGTTAATTCAAAAGAAAAGAAAAAAATAAGTTCAAAGAAAAAGAATTAAAAGATAGAGTGTTGATTGAAAATTGTTAAATTAAACTAAGAAAGAATGTAAAGCAAGAAAATTTACCTCTGTTATAAATTAACATATCATGATTAGATGTGAAGTAATGTAAAGCAAAGTAGTAGAATAAAGTACATAAAAGCAGTGCTTGGCCAGATTGAGTATGATGAAGAAAAAGTGAGAAATCTCCATTGATTGTCACCCTCAATATAAGTTATTTGAAGAAAAGATTACATAGTGTCACTTTACAGTAACTGTTCGTCTCTTTTAATCATGTAACTCTCTCTAACCTAAAAGAAAAAAAATAAAAATTATATTGAAGAAGAAAAGAAAAGCCTAAACTGAAGCTCTCTCCATGGAGTGGTGCCATGCTGCCTTCGAGGTATTAGGGTATTTATAGGAGAAAATCAGAGGGATAGAAAGCATATGAAGATAGGGAAGCTGGCTATTTCTGAATTTGAATCTTCCATTTATCTCCAAACTTGATTTGATTTATCCAAAATTTTATGTAGAAATTCAATTCTAATCTGCAGCTTGTTATCATATTGATTGCTGAATATAATATACCAAACGATAGATTTGGAAAGAATGATCAACATACGACTTGTAGCCCTTTAAGTCTTCTTTCTGGATCATCTTGAATTATTAGAATTGAGTTTTGGTAACGAAAGTTATGATTAAAATACTAAAATGTATTTAGTCTCAATCCAATATTAAATTGCTTCATCTCATCTGTTGATCTTTTCTCTATCCATTTATTCTAGAATTGATAAGATATCCATTTATCTTCAGTGAAACCTATAGACTTTTTAAATAATCTATTTTTCTCTTGAAATTAGATGATATTATCTTATCTGATATATCTAGTTTTTAGATAAAATAGCTTCCAAAATCTTTGGATTTGAATTGACCCCCTTGATTTGCTTGATCTTTGAATTATTTGAATTTAATTGGATAAATTTATCAATCTCTCTATTTTCTTTGCTAATTACACTGCATACCACTGAACATGAAAAATACATTAAAAAGTAGAGCTTTATTTAAAAATAAATAAAGAAAATGTGACATAAGTGATACAAAATGTGCAACGCGCATGCACATTCACAAGGTCTTGTTCATCCTTTCGGCTACCCCATTTTGTTGCGGTGTTTCCCTTACTGTGAAGTGCCTTTTTATGCTCTTATCATGGCATAACTTTGGGAAAGGATCACTCTTATACTCACCTCCGTTATCTGATCGGAGCACCTTGATCTTCCTTCCCGTGTTTTTCTCTATATTCTTTTTTCACTCCACAAACAATTCTAGGACTTTTTATTTGTATTTCATGGTATAAACCCAACATCGTCTAGAATAATTATCTATAAAAGTCACAAAGTAGTGGTTATCTCCAATAGATGCCGTCTTGGTAGGTCCCCAAATATCAGTGTGAACATAATCTAAATCCCCCTTGGTGTAGTGAGTCTGTGCCGAATTTCAACTTGGTCTTCTTTTTGATGATGTAATGTTCACAAAACTCCAATTTGCAAGTTTTGGCACCTTTTAACAGACCTTGCGTTGTAATAGCTTGCAAAGATTTTTCTCCTGTATGTCCGAGCCTCATATACCATAGCCAGGTAGAATTATCATCTGAATCTGTAGAAGTCGCCACTTGACCTATAACTGTACTACCCTTCAAGTAGCAAAGATTATTTCCGCGGACTCCTTTCAAAACCACCATTAAGAATTTTGCCATCTTGAGAATATCATTTCTTATAGATACCTTAAGACCCAATGTTTCCAAAGCGCCAACTGAGATAAAATTCCTTTTAGATTGAGGTACATACCTCACTTCTTTCAATTCCTGCACCATCCTATCTAACATCTTAATCTAGACTGTACCTATTCCTTCCATGTTACATGGGCGATCATCACCCATTATAACAGAACATTCATCTAGCTTCTCAAAGGTAGAAAACCAAGCCCTGTTTGGGCATACATGATGGGTAGCTTTAGTATCTAATATCCACTCAGAGTTTCCTGGGTTACTAATAATAGGAGTAGTAATGGAGAAAGAGAATATTGATGAGTCTGAGTCTGATCCACCTGCCTGTGAAGTACTGGCTTGAGTACTGATCACCTGTGCGAGATGTACCTCAGTTTTTGACTCCTTCTTCTTACCCTTAGTCTTTGGACAATCAATCTTCCAGTGCTCTAGCTCTTTACAGAAGACATACTGGTTCTTTTTCAGATCTCTGAAAGCTGGTCTGGACTTTGATCTCTCACGATCACCTTTGCCTTTCCGATTGGAACTCCTGCCTCTTATCGCCAACGCCTCACTGATGTACCCTCAGAAGAAGACAACTTGTCCTGCCTCTTACTTCATAACTTACAAGAGCAGCTGACACATCACTGTAGTTAAGTGTTTATTTACCATTGATCAAAGTTAGGGTGAAGGTCTCATACTCTTCATCAGGAAGAGAATTCAGTGAAATCAACGCCTTATCTCTTTTTTGATCTTCACATTCATGTTAACTAAGTCTGTAAGAAGCTTGGTGTAGTTATTCATGTGTTCATTAATGGAGAGTTCTCTCTTCAACTAGAAGCGATAAAACCTCCTCTTCAATTGTAAACGCGACTCGATATTTTTGTCAGATATTTCTTCTCCAGGATCTTCCACAACTGCCTTGCAGATATTTCATATAACATATGATACTTGATGTCTTGTGTCAAACAAGAACTTATCAGACCACACGTCATTCGATTCATCTTGTCCCAATCCTATTCAGAAGTAGCATTAGGCTTTTTCTCCAACCGTAGAGTGTCTTCGAGGTTTGATGCCGTCAATGCATCCATCACCTCACATCTCCATATCCCAAAGTTGTTCTTACCATCAAACTTCACCACAACAATCTTCAATGGATGTGGATTCATAGTTTTCATCGTAGATGTACTATCTCCAGCCATCTTCTCAATAGATTCCTCAAAACAATGCGGAAAACAAACAAAGTTAGATCAAAAAATTAGATAAAGATAGAATCTTTACCTCAAAGTGAAACTCTAGGAGAGTTTTATAAATGATTTACTCCACCAAATTTGATTCCTTGAGCAATCCAAATGTTGTTCTGAGATCGACACACGATCCCACAAACAGTCTCAACGCTGCTCTGAGATCGACACACGATCTCACCAAACAGTCACCAATGCTCTTGGAATTAATACACGATCCCACGATGAACCTGGGAAGCTCTGATACCACTTGTTACATACTGGTGCAACAATTAATGAGAAAATTTTCAACCAATAGAGAGAGATACACCAGAGAAGTACCCAAAAGATAAGAACAATTAAACAAAAGAGAAAGCTAACACAATATTTAACGAGGTTCGACAATTTGCATATGTCTTCGGGGCAAGGGGGAGAGAGAGATCTTATTGATTCAATAATCAATTACCAGTTATAATTCATGGGGGCTATACCCCTTCATTTATAGCCAGAGAGTCCTAGAGTTTTAGGAAACCATAATTGAATTCGACTTCGGATCAGAAACGGAGTCCGAATCCCAACAGGATTAGCAGATCCGTCTGTCGGTCGATCGCTCTGGTCGACTGACCCTTCCTTCGGTCGACCGGACCCCAACAGAAATTGGGCTCGTGCCAGTTGGTCGACCGAACGGTCGCCAGTTGGTCAACCGAATGGTCGACTGAACTGCTGTTGTGCGCCAAGCTGTGCATGCCGGTCAACCGGGTGGTCGACTGACCTCTATTCTGGCTGTATATGGACTGCGTTCTTACTCCTTTTGGACTCCGATCTCTGTACTATCTCTTCTGGTGAGTTAAAAAACTCTTACATCAAGTTTTATCTCCTCTCTCCCTACATCAACCCACTTACTTGCATTGAGATATTCTCTTCTCCTCATTTGAGTCCCATGTGTTGTAAATTGTAATGAGAACACCAAAGGCTTTAAATTTGGTAAGTATGTTTGCTGCTTTGCAAATATGGTTTTTTGGTGGAGTAGCACCTAATGAGCTCTTAAGGAAATTATATGTTTCAGTTTACCAATGAGTCCACAAATTTTAAGGCTTTATAGGTTCTTGTGTGTATCAAATTGAGAATTATTTTACACTAGTTTTTCCAATTTTCTTTAAGGGATTTGTTTTACGTTAGATTTTTAAAGATAAGTTTGTTCGACTTTAGAAATTTCTCTTCAGTACAAATTTTTTCTTCATCCACACTGCCTCCCATAGATTCTGAATTATGTTTCATGATTGAAATCCTTGTGTTCGACCATGTTAGCGCTTCCATTTTATGCAAGTAACAAGAGTTCATTGGGGTACAACTCCTACGTCGGAAAAATAAGTTATGCTCGAAATAGGTCAAGTGCAACTTGTTCTGCAATCAGCTATAGCATCTTGTCTATATCTAGTTAACAGCAGTCAAGTTAAGAAGCGGTCTGCAATAAAGTTTAATTCCGCATTAATAAATAAGCAAGAAAATGAAAGGGCTGGCTCACATACGAAAATGGGCGAGGCCAGCCAGGCCCGGACCCGCCGGTTAAGGACCGGGTCAGGGCTAAGCCCGTGCCTGCCCGCAAATGGCGGGCAGCCCGGCCCGGTCCCCATCTGGGGGACTCGGGCAAGGCCCGAGTACCTGGACGGGATGGGCCGGGCCAGAGCCGGGTCGGCCCGAATAATTAAAAAGAAAATTAAAACTTATAATAAATATAATTTTTTTCATCTTTTTTCCAATTTGGTATTGTGGTTAGTGTGTTGAAGTGCTTGGCCTTTTTTTTTTGTTTGGGCCAGCTGGGGTGAGTCAACCCGGCCTGGCCCGGGTTTGCCCGACCCGACTAGATCATGGGCATGTTTACGCAAACCCGGACGTGGCCCGGGTTTGGGAGTGGGCCCGGGTCGGGCCCATTCACACCCCTTAGGTTCAGTGATAAAAAGAACCGTAGAATTGGCTTACGAGAGTGTTACACACATCATATATATTGTAACTTTGTTGTAAATACAGTTGAAAAAAGGAATTATTAAGGACTCCGGGCTAAAGTTCTTCCTTCATTAGCTTTATCAAACATTAATTTTCAAATTTACAACAAAGTTACAATTCTTTGCGGAATCTTGGCCGTCTATTTTAGTAGGAAGCTAGGACACGAACCCTTAATGATTTCTTCCCAATAGAATCTTGTTCTTATTAAATCTCGGCCGTTTACATTTTTTGTTCTCGCTACCTTGCACAAGCGAAATCTAAACAAGCACCTGAATCCATTTCGCAAATTTAGCTCAAAGTCTGAAGTCTTTTTATTTATGTTTTAGTTCGGTTCAAATTTGAAAGTCAGCCCAAATCCTAGCTAGCACCTAGATTGCTGACTTGTATTTAATTCTCAAAATAATCATCCCATTACACTGCCACTTCAATTCCTTGCAAAAACTTAAATTGAACACTGCATGTCAAGATTCCTATACGCATGCAAGCCACATGAGAAGCCTGAGTTGTACATACATAGCATTTCATATACAGTTCATTGTTTTAACTAGAAAGAAAAACAAACCCTTGGACTTTATCAATTTAGCATTAGCTAACCATGTGTCGACTACTAAAACTAATAGATCATGCCAATGAAATGGCAATGTCCCTCCTTCATCCCCACCCCCATTCCTTTTATAATTCTCCCTCCTTTTGCTGTTTAAACTTTTCCATCCTCTTTATATATCATATAGTGAAGAGGGCTACTACTCCCAATTGGTACCAAAGCAAGTATTATTGTTGGTGTCTAGGATCAATCTGACAACTAATCAATATCACTGAAATATCACCGATCTAATTGGCCAGGTCGGTTAATATCAGGTGGGAGGTTTTCCGTTCAATAGAACGTTCCTTAATTAAAGAACCACCTTTCAATTACCTTCCTTAGTTAAACACCAATTAGACTGGTATAAGTCGGTCTCAATATACTGAATATCAGTATAACCCTTGTATAAAGAAATTAATTCACTTATACAGTACTTGGAGTGAGGTACGCTTAAAGTGAATCTCCTTAAGACAATTACGTCTCCCGCACCGGTGCTAATGGGTTACTGGACGCTGGTCTCCCAAGATACAACACTCCTTCACGTATTTGGATAGCACTACCAAATCACCGTACGGTCGAACCGTAGTTAACCAGTACCTTCACAGGATTATTGAAGCAGCGGGCCTTAGACAAATTTCGAGAGAATATTTGTCTTTACATTGGAGGAGCACCCACTGTAGAGGAAGGAGGAAGGTAGAAGAATATTCTTCTTCGGAAGTCCAAGGTTCAGACAACAATTCTACTAAAGAATCTGTTGAATTTTCTGAGCCCTCTTTCAGAACGAATTTTGCAAAATTTCTTGGAAGTCACTTCGGAAACTGGGTTATTGATTTCTCACTTCCCGTTGAAAGTTACTTCAAGAGAGAGAGAGAGAGAGAGAGAGAGAGAGAGGATCTTACTTCAGAACTCAGAGAGTGTTGAGTTGGTGTGTTTGATTGAGAGAAGCGGAGCGCTATTTATAGCGCTCTGGGAGGGTTAATTTGGTCCGAACCTAACCAAACAGTTGCAACGGTTCGGTCTCAACCGTTGCAACGGTTCGTTTCAACCGCCCAACTGGCCGCAGCGGTTGGCTGACAGCCGTTGCGCAGGGCGGTTCAGATTCGGATGGCGGAGTGGGTATGCTCCGCGTAACCCGTACCCGTGAGACCCGGTTCAAAAAGAACTGGACCGGGTAGGGAACCCGAACCCGGTCCCGAGCCTGAGCTCGGCCCGACACCGGCTCCGGCTGGCCGCCGCGCGCGTGCGGGCATAGTTTCCTCCCAATCGCGCGTGAAAACTCCAAGTACCCAAAGGGCACAACCTTTTTTCCCATTTTTTTCTATTTAAAACACTTCAAACTTCCATCCCATGGCCAATGTGGGACCAAATGCTTTTAGCTACCTTTAATCCCATCTTAGCTTTGAATTAGACAAACTTTAAACTTGAATATCTCATTCATTCGAAGTCAGAATTGAACATGTGAATATACCACGTTCATCCCCAATGGAAGGAGAACACACTCCAACCATCATCCAATTGATTCGATCAACGGATCTCGCCGTAATTCAATTCAAAGATTCACATATATATTCTTCATATTCCCAACAACTATTACAGTAGAACTAGCAAAAGAGATGGAGTTTTGGAGAGGCTTGCTTGTTGGTGTGATGGTGTTGATGGCGATCGTCGGCGGAGGAGAGGCGCGGCTGAGGTAGAACTTTTATGCACGAAGGTGGCCGAACGTGGAGCGGATCTATCATGAGACAGGCCGTGAGGAACAAGATAAGACAGATGTTCGTCACTGTCTCTGCGACGTTGAGGCTCTTCTTCCATGATTGCTTTGTTGAGGTAACGATTATTGAACTGTAAAGAATAATATACACATTCAATCACTCAAGCACATATGAATACCTAACAGTCGTGGGGGGAGGGGGAATGCAGGGATGCGACGCATCGGTCCTGATCTCATCCCCAAGGGGCGACGCGAGAAAGTTACAACGACAACCCTCGCTTGCCGGTGAGTGACGGTTTTGAAACAGTAAACAAGGCCAAGCAAGCAGTTGAGGCTGCATGCCCTGGTGTTGTCTCCTGTGCTCACATTTTGGCCTTGGCTGCCAGAGATGTTGTACTACTAGTAAGCAACATTAAACCTCACGATGAACGACTTCTCTCAAGTTAACAACAAGATGCGTTTCCAAACTCTAATTCCTTTCTCTGAATTCACCCACAGTCTGGAGGCCCATGGTTCAACGTAGAGCTCGGCCTCAGTGATGGCGGCATCTCCTCCAAATTCCGCTTGCCCGGCAACATCCCGTCTCCAAGCTTCAACATCATATTACGAAATTGATATGCTCTGATACCAATTGTTGTGACTCTCAGGATCGACGTTAGCGGAACTTGACAATATGAACAGTACTCGTAAAAGGAAAGCTTGATGTAAAACAAACTAGAAATATCTAGACAAAAGAGTTATAAAGAAAGAACATAAGAATTTAACGTGGTTCGACCCAAACTTGGCCTACGTCCACGGGGAGAGAACTTGAGAGAGCTTTATTAATAGACTTAGTACAAAGAGATCTAATCTTCCTCTTGATGCAACAAGAGTATTCACCTTCCACTTGAATCTAACCTTAAATTATAAGAGTATTATCTTCTCTCTATGCACCTTCAACTTGCTTCTCTCTTTCTTGGCTTCCTCTGGTCTCCTTTACTTGAGATTCTCTACTGTAAAAACTCCTTAAGACTTGTTTGGTTGAGATAATTACAATGCTTTGTTACAACCTTTATTTATAAAATTTTACAATACAACTCTTATTTGAACTATGAGTTGATCTTGGTCTTTTGATGGTTGAAGAAACTTGATCAATCATTTTAGGAATTGATCTCCTTGACCTTGAAGGATTCTAAACCCTTTAATCTTTAGAAACAAACCTTCATTGAATAGGAATTAAATTCTATTCATATTCCTCCTAAAAAAGAAACTCGCAATCACCTGAAAAGGAAACTGTTTCATCTTAATTTGCTTCTACTACCTCAAGCCATCGTCTTCTCTAACTTAATTAAATTTTCTTGGACGATAATCTCTTCTTGAAAAATAAGCCAAAATACAATCTCCACCTTGACTTGTTTTTCAAGCCTTTAGCAAAATAACTTGAGATTTTAGATTAATACCTTGATTCTTTCCTTGATTGTAACTGTACCGTGAAGCCTTTAACTCTTTCCCCCTCTCCCTGGGGCCTTTGGCTGATTTACTGCCATGGCTTGTGCCATCTCAGGCCTTACCCGAATGCACCCTTTCTCTTTCCGTAACGCTTTGACCCGGTTCATGTCCCGTTGCAGTCTTCGTTGAAGGTCCACCTCGCAATGAACTCCCTTCCAAGCTTATCCTTGAAACTCCACCTCAGACTGAGTTTTCTTCCTTCAACTTGTATAACCCTTCACACTTCTCTCCTTTCAGGATTACCCTGTCTCCTTGGTTGACTGCGACGACGCCTTGTTGCACTTAGATCTGGCATCCTTCTTCGTCGAGCACCTTTATGGATATTAAATAACCGTGCCTCCGGGACATACCGGACCGCCTTCAGAGTACGCACTGTCCCATCTCTTCTTGTAACCTTGACTGTCCCTGTGCCGATGACCTCGCAAGCTGAGCCATCACCATCTTGACAATCCCTTCCTCCTTTCAACTAAAGAGTTATTGAATAGCTCTTTTTGAGAACATACATGAACCGTATTACCTGAATCAAATATCTAGCCTTTACCTTGAAAAGTGTTGTCTTTGTAAGAAGCCATTAAAATTTCGGTGTCCTCTACACTGCTTGCTATGTCTGCCTCCGCAGCTTGCCCCTTCTTCTTCAGCCACTCTTGCCGATGCTTGCAGTCATTCTTCCAATGACCTTCCCTGAGAACAAAAGTGACACGCCTTTAATGAGCTTGGACCTTTTCTTCCTTCTCCTCTTCCTTTCCTTCCCGTGCCACCAAACTCGATCCTGTCTGCTCCTCTTGATTTGACATTTTCCTAATCTCATTGACAAAGAAGTTGATGTGACCTCCTCAAGATGAGAGTTTCCTTACCGTAGATCATGGTGGCGACGATATGATCATATGACTCTGAAAGAGAACTGAAAAGTATCAACGCTTGTTCTCCTCGTCGATCATAACATCAACAGTTAAAAGCTCACTAATGACCTTGTTGAAGAATTTTAGATGCTCCAACACTATTATCTTTCCTTCATGCGTAGCCCATATAGTTGTTTCTTGAGATACAGCTTGTTAGAGAGGCTTTTTGTCATATACAACGTTTCTAATATTGACCAAAATCTCGTAGCTGTTTCTTCATACATCACGTTGTATATAACCTCGTTTGAGACATAGTTTGATCGTACTTGTCGCCTTTAGATCCATCTCCTCTCAATCCTCATTTGACGTACCTGTAGGTTTTACTGACTTACCCTGCAAGGTGTTGCGAAGACCTTGTTGCATCAGCAATGCCTTCACCCTCTTTTGCCATAAGCCGAAGTTTCCTTTGCCATTGAACTTCTCGACCTCGAACTTTGTCGTAGAACTTCCTATCTTTGACATATTGACCTTTGTCAACTTTTAGCTCTGATACCAATTGTTGTGAAATTGATATGCTCTAATACCAATTGCTGTGACTCCCAAGATCGACGTTAGCGGAACTTGACAATATGAATAGTACTTGCAAAAGGAAAGCTTGATGTAAAACAAACTAGCAATACCTAGACAAAAGAGTCATAAAGAAAGTGTTGGCCCAAAAGCCCATCACTCTAGTTTTGATGATGATTAACTCATAATTATAGTACTAATGATCTTGTGTTTATATAGTTTCAGATATTTGATCAAGATCTTAGTCGGTGTTTAACTTCAACAAAAGATTTGAAGTCAAGTTTTGAAGTTAGCACGTGTTGATTCAAGAGCTCGCGCATCAAAATGCATCAAGTACTCAAGGAAAGTCTAGCTCGTTGAATCATGGCTTGGACCAAGTCAAGAAGGAGAAGAAAATTTCAAGAGAAGATTTTCAAGAAAACTTGAGTCTAACTTTGTAAGTGTTAAAATTTTTTTTATAGATAAAATATAAAGAATAGATTAGTTGTGGATTGCTCAAGCTCATATACACACACAAAAATTATATGTGTTTTCATAAAATACTTTTGACTTTAGAAAATACTGTTTTGCTTTTTGAGCTTCAAAGTGTATATCTTTATATTTCATGAATAGAGTTCATCAAAATAAGTTTATATGATTTATATGTGCTTTGGATTTCATCCATGCACATTGTTGGTTCAAAAGTTTAGAAAAATTTATTTGGTGATTCTATATCATGTGTTTGAGTTTTGTATTTATCAAAACTTATTTTAGAGTTTATTGTCAAAAACATAGATATTTCATCACATATATGTATTGGATCATATCCATACACACTAAGCTTCAAAAGTATTTACAATATATTATTTTTGTATTAGAGGAGTTTTGAAAAAATCGTTTTTCAATTGAAATTAATTTGAAAAATACGGATTTTTGTTTAAGGCAAAATTTCTATATTACTAAAATGGTTCAAAAAGTTTGCAATATGTGTTAATTTTTGATCGCACATATTTGTACTTCAAAGTATGTTAATGAACTTATTTTGTAGAATTTATGTGAATGGGATTTTGTTGGAGTTAAAAAGACAAGGTTTTAA